>CAUZXS010000748.1:62500-92500 GCA_963585895.1 Sepioteuthis lessoniana
TAATATAATATCAGTCAGCCGTCTACAACAAAATAATCACAGTTAGTCTTCCACCACAATATAATCTGTCACCTCTCCACCACATTATAATCTGTCACCTATTGACCACAATATAATCTCAGTCAGCCCTCTACAAAAAACAATCTCAGTCAGACCTTCAACATAATATAATCTCAATAACCCCTCCACCACAACGTAATCTCAGTCACCCCTCCACCACAACGTAATCTCAGTCACCCCTCCACCACAACGTAATCTCAGTCACCCCTCCACTGCCTTAGATCTATGAAACAAGCCTATGTAGATTTCATCAACATTTTTATTAATCTTTTTAATGTATATATAATTGAATTATTTCTACTTTTCAGCTTTTGATCTTGAAGTGAAAATAGCCGAAATATTAAAGTTTTTCCACCCTTCTCTGGGAGAAAACATGGACAGGGGTGAGGGACAATCTAGAATGTTTTTGAAAAATACAAGAGTGAACCAAAAGTTTTGCAATATTTTGTTAACGTGGGGCTAAATTCAACTACTCCAGTTGCTTTAGCCGAGTTCGTGAACGTGACGACCACACTGGACTGTGAGATCCTGTGCCCGCATGATACTTTTCGAGGCCTACCTAACCTTGCCTGATCGTTGCAGGTTCTTGCAGCCCAAGCAACATTTCTTGCTTACTGCACTGTGATCAACTGCGACTTCCGCTTCCGCCCGGTAAATGTTTTTGGTTACTTCCACAGCGTGATGTTCCAGCTCAAATCCGTAAAGCCTGAGTTCCTGAATTAGGTTACATCACACATACCTCAGTGCAGTTTTCAAATCGCACATAGAGTGAAGCAATGCACGACGTGGAAGTGCACCGACTAGCACGATACTATCAACAACAGTGAGAACCTGTTACATGATATACGTACCTCAGATTAAGACGTTGAAAAATATTGCAAAATCTTTTACTTAACCTTGTATTAGTCACGAATAGTTGAAATATTAGTCATTCGTGCCGCGGGTTTGAGATCCCTGATCTAAGAATTGTATTTCACTCCTCGATGTAGATGCACTAATCTTCGTTTATTCAAAACAAGGGGGAAAGTAACTATCGCTTTAACTTTAGGCTATAAAACGTAAAATCAAATTCCACCAAAGTCCCTGTTGGGTAGGAAATAATGTGCCGAACAGCTACATCATATGTAAGCGAGTTCAATCTCCAGTAGTACTATGACATTTACTTTAGGATTAATACCCTTGAGAAAGGTATGAACCCCTTATCCCTCCGACTAGCTCTGGTTTTAATTGTACAATTGCTGTTCTTCTACAAGGATTGTTTTGGCCATAAAAACAACAAAAACAAATTCAACCATTTAACTACAAACACAGGGTTTTAATAGGGATAAATTTTCATTTGTATGTGTGTGTATTCATTTGGTTTTATAGTTGATAGTCGATACGTTTATCAAAAAACCTTAGATTAGATGATATCATTGAGATTGCAAGCTCGCTCATTAGATATTGTTTACGATGCTCGTCTTCACGTTCATCTTAGCAGATACGGAATTGTTCCGTCCAAAGAAAAAAATCATAAAAGATACATTATTGGTAAATTCCAGCTTATGAAAACCAAAAGTTTAGTCGAAATGTTACTGTATATCATCTTTTCTTGATTCTTGTATCAGCGTGTAATTGTAAATAAAACTTTTTTTCTTGTTATTATTTCTTGATTGATAAATATTTTGCTGACTTCGGGTTTGACGAACCTGTTATTGTTCATTTAGCATGATGTGTTTAAAAAACTCAATAAAGAATTTAAGACCATTTTCTACTTTTATTTTTGATTCTTTTAAATCAGCATTTTCGGAAAAATGACAACCATTTACAAAAACTCGTTCGTTCACAAGGAACAATTAAATACATTTTTATAAAAATGTATATCTTTTTTTTTTAAAGTATGGGCAAAAAATCTGTTAAAAATTATTGATTTCATAAAGTTTTTCATGATTTTTAAGAATAAAGGAATAATTTAAATTAATTCCATAAAATCTTAAAATGTGTATATTGCCTGTTGGTGGGGGTTGAAATATGCTGACAGCATCTTCTGAATAGTCGGTAAGATCCTTCCATCAAAACAAAGGGCGTCCAGAGGAAGACACTAAACTTTATTTAATGTTGTGACTCTTATTTTAGAGATCTTGGGAGTGTGGAGTATCCCTGCGTTGCCATTACTCCCAGGTCCTCTCTAACCCGGAGTGATAATACCTGCTAAGATCCCATCAATGGGTCATGTCGATATGTTTAAAAATTATTCATATTCAATAGAAATACTTGATTCCATATACTAATAAATTCCTTAAAGCCATTATAAGAATTATTTTTTGTTACTTAAAACTACATAAATAATTACTTGAAACCATACAATTGTGCAAATTAGTTGTATTATATATGAATACTTGATATCATATAACCGTGCAAAAATCTCATGAGAAACAACGACACAAAAAAATGTAAATATAATAGTACAATAGACGTAATCCCAAAACCTCTTGGCACAAAATAACCCGAGTTGGGTTAACATTCCGTTAAAACCAATCAATCAATAAAAATGTTTATTTCGCTTTTCCAAATGGTTATTACAGACAGAAAATACTTGGCATCTTAAATGATTTATTTCTTTTACCTAATTCTTGCCTTCTTTCCCATCTCCAAGATTTCTTGATTGACAGGTAAAGTCGTCATTCTCAAAACAGATTAGACATCAATGCTCCTCAAGATTTCTAGGGAGTCTGGTAGAGTTGTGATCCTCAGAACCGATTAAACATCAAAATTGCACATATATTTATAGCCCGAGCAATGGCCAATAGTGGCACATAAACGTTAACCTCATGACAGCGTTTATTAACTCATAAGTCTTCACAAAATATAGTTTGACGTTATTTGCTTAAAATCCTACACATGGGTCGGGTATTTGGCTAGTTTACTTAATTTATTTTTCAATGATTAGAAAGTAGTAAAAATTACGTTTTGTTTCAGAAAAAACTAAAAATATTAATTTCGCTCTTCCAAATAAATATCATTACAGAAACTAAGTAAAGGGGTTGTGATTTCGAATCTCACCGAGAATATACGTATAAATTAATACCCTAGTACCTATCATTTATGTATGTCACACGGGAAAAAGAAAAAGGATATATCTCTTTGATAATTGTTTCTAATTAAACTGAGGAATCTGTGCAGTTCCTTGTCGTAGATTGACAACTTAAGTGAGTTGGGAATAAAAAAATGCAACTAAAAATCAAAACGAAAGAAAATTCTGGTAAATAAATAAATAAATAATACACCTGTGATTGTTACACAGGTAATCAATAACCCCTGGGTCTGGTATTGCCACAATATACTACCTGTGACAAATATTCAATATTGACACAAACATGGGATACAAATAACAAATTTGAGTGTCATCATAATCGACAGGTGCTTCATTAATTGACAACATCTGGTCGTCGTCCTATAAATGGTAGCCGTTCTAATTTCAGGTATACAGAACAGAACCACAGCCTCAATGCATATCATAAAAGGGAGAAAAAAGAATGGAGTAGAGGGGGACAATAAAAAAATAATCCTCAACTATTTTGAAAGCAATCCCATAAAAAGAGGTCATAAAAAATGAATGATTCAAATTTGTGAGAAATATGCTAAGCTTAATATGCCAAACCAAAAACAAGCTCACAAATACTCATGCCAGAACTTTTAAAAGCTATGGAACATAACTGTGACAGTAATACTTTTGTGATGCTCGCATGTTCATTAAAAGAAGAGAAAATAATTGATAGACAACTTAACAAAAGCACACGTATTTCATTCAACCGAAAAAAACACATTAACGAAAAATAAGACAAACAAAATATTACTATCTGCACCTTGCCGGCCAAGCTATTACTGAAAAGTTATTCTCGTTGAAGTCTGTCCGACTGATTGTTATTTGACTAATGACCACCTAGTAATTGTCCATTAACTCTTGTCCTATCCTAATAGCACGGTACCTCTATTTATATTATCTGGTGGCCCGCCACTTCCACCCTCAAGTGATTGAACACCAATCACCAGTGTCTCACTTTATTTCCATATGACAGATGCTTATCATAGTCGGAGCCCCTGGAACTATCCCCAGTAACATGAAAAAGAGATTTGATGAAGAGAAAGAATCGAAATCATCCAAATCTCAACGCTATTAAAATCGCCTGGGATACTTAGAAGAGTTCTGAAGACCTTAAAAAACTTGCTGTCACTTAAAAAGCCATCACTTCATCATTCTTTTGAACTGGCGAGAAAAACTACTATTATTATTACTGCAATTATGACTAAATATGAAATATAGACGTGCTTGTAGATATGGAGCTTTATGTGGATGTTCGTATATCTGCACGTGAATGTGTTCATGTGTGTGTGCGTGTGAAAGTACATCTACATTGTTCAACTAGATGATATCCTAATCATAATAACAATAATAGCTTGATAATTTCATTGTAAACAAATCAAATTATTTGCCAAATCATAACGTCTTGGTAGAATTGGTATATTTGCTGATAGAAGGTGTCCTTGTGGTCTAATGGTTAAAGAGCTGGACTGCGGAATAGTAGTAAGCGAGTTCGAATTATAGTTGCGCTCTTATGTTCACTTTTGGGCAAATACCCTTGGCAAAGGTATCAACCCTCTAATCCTCCGAACTATGGTTAAATAGTACCCCTATTGTTCTTCTAGAAGGATGGCTTTGGCATTTAATAATCTACGAAGATTGATATGCCATTAAAACAAACAAGGCTAGGATTATATATTTATTCATTTCGATGACAACTAACTCTTCTGTGTTAAAGTTAGTTTTCTAATAATAATAAAGACAAAGTATGTGGGGTATTTTCAGAGATGTGATTTTATAACTCAAGTGAAAGAATAATTATAATCCCTTCTGTTTAGTGGATATTTTTATATGAAGTTAGAAACATCAATTTTATGTCATTCTTTTGATTATTAACCACCGGATATTTGGGCTTGTTTGTTTGTTTTAATGGCATATCAATCTTTGTAGGTTATTTAATGTCAAAGCCATCCTTCTCGAAGAACAGGAGAACAGAAGAACAGGAGCAGTGACTACTTAAACCACAGCTGGGAGGATAAGGGGGTTTATACCTTTCCCCAATGGTATTTTCCGAAAACGAACATAACAGCGCGACTGGAATTCGAACTCACAACGGTTCAGCAGTCAATTGTTTCAACCATTTGACTACGAGGACACCCCACTATATAATCCTAAGTTATCTGAATTTCTTAAACGACTCATAGTCATTATTATTGCCATTTTTTTTTTCTTTAATCTTATTTTTCTTGCAACTCTTGGGTCATTTTTACATTCTACGAGCGTAAAGAAATACAAGCGTGGGTCAAAAGTTTTGCAATATTTTGGTAATGTTAGACAGAATTCAGCAGCTCGGAAATACTTTTGCCGAAGTCATGAAGGTAACTAACCACACTAGACAATGAAATCCCGAAATCCCAAAATAATTTCCTTGTGCCATTCTTCGGATTTGATGCGATGGTTTTGCCAAAGGCCACGGAACTTTTAGGCCTATTTTACCTTGCCTGATCATCGCAGATTCTTGCGACCCGAGCGAAACTTCTTGAACATCTGCTTACTGTACTGTGATCAACGTTCATCAGTGCGGTTTTCAAATCACACAGGGAATAAAACCATGCACAACGTGACAGCGCACCAACTATCATGACACTACCAACCACAGTGAGCACCTGACACGGCTTCTGCTGCTTCGGTTTCGTGAAATACGCGCTGCAAACCAACGCGAACGATCAAAGCATTGCAAAACTTTTGACTCGCCTTGGTTGGTAAAGAAGAAATCTGACCAGATTTATGAATGAATGATGTAATAGATGAGAACGTCAACATTTTTCCTTCACTTTCAAATCATTACTCACTCTTCATTTATTGTAGATATTTATCACCCACAAGAATTTACGTGGGAACCACGGATTAAATATGAGTTTTGGTAAGTTAATAGATTGCCACAAAAAAGGAAATTACTGTGCATTTGCGTCACAAGACACACTAACAAAATCAGATAATGAATTACGAGTATTACTTGTAAATATCCAACCCCTCCGCCATGAGCAGGATGCGACACCAGATCACCTTTTTAAGCGCAGTTAACCAGGTTTGAATTCAGAGTTTTCCTTCTCTTAGACTTGTTGCCATACCAAAGAACCCTACTATTTATCATAGCTGGAGAGAGAATTGTTGAATAGATACCTTTCCCAAATTGTATTAGCAACAGCTTAATTTCAAACAGCGTCGTCCAGGTTTTGAACTCGAGCCGGCTTGTTCATTTCTTACGACGATAACCGTTACACCACGAGCGCTTGTATTATTAAGTATATGCATCACCCTCCCCCAGTAGGCACTTACAGTGTAATGGTTATCGTGGAAGGAAATGGATTCGGTGATCTGAGTTCAAATGTTGTATGCACCTAACTATTCTCACTCTAGCAAACAGTTGGGTAGACTGGGTTCTTTAGCCTTGGTATGGTAACCGGTCTAAGCGATGGAAATCTTTGAATTCAAGCCTGTTAAACATCACTTTAAAACTGACCTTATGTTACATCTTGTTCGAGCGAAGGGGTTGGGTATATACGAATTATGTGCGTCCCATACATTCACATATGCTCTAGCATTGTAATAATTTCCATGTAATTTATTTACTTGTGTATTAGATGCTTCTGTGTGGTTTCCATTGGCAAAAAGATTTTTTTCACAGATTGGTTCGTCCTTAAGCATGAAACCTTTGACCAAGAGAAAATAAATCTCCCTGAACTCATAAGTATTCAATAATAAACGCTGTAAAGTGAAAGCTTAGTGTTTATTGTCTCTGTTGTTGATGATGAGGATGATGAGATGATATTTTGAACGAAATATTTTAAAAACCATGTTTGCTTTGTGTTGTTTTTAAAGTAGCAAGCTATGTCGATAACAAACACTTTATTCAATCTTTATCCAATAACAATATGTTTAAAACAAAGTGTGGCAAAAATCTATGAAAACAAAGCGCAATTGAAATATGTTTATAACGCAGATAGACAGTGTAATATATTGGTTTGGCCTGCGATGAACCCGAAATTGACAGATACATCAGGCCGTAGATAAAATAAACTAAGTAACTACTGGAAAACAAGCAATGCGTGGGTGTAAGCCGTGAGCAATGGAGAACAAGCGATGCATGGGTGAAAACCATAGCCAATGAAAAACAAGCAATGCGTGAGTGAAGAGGCGTGGTCATGTGGGAGTTTAAAGACAATATTTTGACTGAAGTCAGTTCCCGCTGGCTGTTCCGACTCCCGACAGCTCCTTTGTGTGTACGAACCCTCACCAACTGCATTCCAGCTCTACACGAGCGTCACCGGCGAAGAATAGAAAATATGAAATAATATTTTTATATATACGTCTTCCTGGTTGTTTATCAAGAGCCAGCAATAGTATAC
Source organism: Sepioteuthis lessoniana (assembly GCA_963585895.1). Taxonomy (NCBI): domain Eukaryota; kingdom Metazoa; phylum Mollusca; class Cephalopoda; order Myopsida; family Loliginidae; genus Sepioteuthis; species Sepioteuthis lessoniana. The sequence continues at coordinate 70,031 of CAUZXS010000748.1, forward strand.
TACATCCGGATTATTCTGAATCAGTATATTTTTTACAATAAATCAATGACCACTTTTTTCCATATTGCTTATATATATATATATATATATATATATATATATATATATATATATATATGTGTGTGTGTGTGTGTGTGTGTGTGTGTGTGTGCTTATGGATATGAACCTTTATGTGGATGTTTGTGTGAATATGTTCATGTGAATGTGTGTGTGAGAGTGTGAAAGTACATCTACGTTGTTCAACTAGATGAGTATATAGAAATTGAAGCATAAGTAATACTGCGATCAATAACAACACAATAGAAATATTTATTAGAAAAGAAAAACAAACAATAGTGAATTGTCATGGTTAATATCATTTACGGCTTTATTACTTTTAAGCGTATATATATATATATATATATATATATATATATATATATATATATAGCGTAGATCGTTGCCAAATTGTTATTAGCTGAATTCTGATTGGGAATTCTCCCTGTAAAATATTTAATGTGATAGACATTCACTATTGAATCAAGTGCACTGACAAGGGAGGAGATTATGTTGAAAAATAAATATTTGTCGATAAAAATAAATGTATCTTTTTATATTATCTTTTAATTATTTTTATTGTTATAGTTAGAAGTACACAATATATATACATATATTGTGTGTGTATGTGTGAGTATGAAATTATATTCTTATACACACACACACACACACACATATATATATATATATATATATATATATATATTGTGTAAGTGTGTGTGAAATTATATTCTTACACACATAACTCGTAATTTTCTAATATTGCGTGTGTGTACGCATGTGTGGTATACTTCTATAAGTGCGTGTATGTAGATTATCCCTATATATTTTCAGATTACCCCCCTCTCTCTCTCTCTCTCTCTCTCTCTCTCTCTCTCTCTCTCTCTCTCTCTCTCTCATAAATTCAACAGTCCGCCCAATTGTGATAACATTTTTTTTCTTTTTAAAGTTGAAATGAAATATTAGTGTTTTAAATATGACACAATCGAATACAATTGTTTTTTTTTTAAACATCATCCAAGATATTTATTTATTTTTTTTTTTCCAAACACAAATATCGTATGGAGATGGTTGATGTGGGATGTAAGAAAAAAAATTCTTAATAATATTAATGATTCAACGTTAGTCAAACATTGGAAAATATTTTTTTTTTTAGAATTAGATGATAATTAACGGAGGCAGGCAGGATAATCTGGGACGAGAAGAAGCGAAAGTAGATTTATTTATAATTTTTTTTTTTGTCTCTTTCATTCTATCTTATCATACTCTCTCCCACTCTCACTTATTTGTTCGCTTGCTCCTTCCTTCGATTCCAGCTCTCCTGATGGTCATAACCTAAGTACAGTTCGTATTAGAGTTTTGTTTATGGAAAACAACACGGCTGTCGCTAGGGATGGTCAGTTTGTCGCAGGATTTGAATCTGAAAATAAATAAATAAATAGATAAATAAATAAATGAATAAATAAATAGATAAATGAATAAATAAATAAATACATTAGTCTTAATAATTGTATCACAACTTTATTATTAATATGTTCCCATATCTTAAGTATTTTATCTTTTCAAGAATTCATCATCACTGTTGTTTAAAGTCAGTTTTTTTTTATCTAAATTATTGAATAAACTTTTCCTTATAGGGGAAAATATCTAATCAAACAGTTCGTTTTTGATGACTGATTAATTTACCTTGCCCTCATCAGCCGCCTTGGAGGGTGCCCTCGTGGTGTAATGGTTAAAGCGATGGACTGCGGAATCGTAGTACGCGAGTTCGTACTCTAGTCGCGCTATTACGTTCACTTTCGGGCAAGTACACTTGGGAAAGGTATGAACCCCCAGTACCACTATTGTTCTTCTAGGAGAATGGCTTTGGCATTAAATAACCTAAAAAGAGTTGATATGCCATTAAACAAAGAAACCAAACCAAACCATCATCAGCTGCCAATCCGAGGTGATAACACAGTTTCGGTAACTCAATGCGGTAATGCCACTCCGCCGCTACCCGGCAGCTTTTGTCACCGGACAGGGTATTGAGATATATACTCCCCTACCCCCGTAGGGTTGAGTTCTCCAGCGAATGAAGTAATCGCGTTGCCATTAGCGTTTATTGCAAGTCTCTTCATATATGAATTGAGGTCCCGGTAGCCGTTAAACGGATGTATGTAAACAATAGTAATTGTGATTCATAACCGTTTAAAATTTACTTCGCTGCTACTGGCTCCTCGTAGCTGAAGAGTTAGAGGCTTGAATTGGCGTTTGAGTCAACCGGGTTCGATCCCAGCTACGGGAAGCTAATATGTCTAGCCACACTGATGAGTTCTGATAGAACGAAACAGATCTGTCTGTGGATGACTATATATATATATATATATATATATATATATATACACGTCTGATAAATTAAGAGCAGAGACTACATTGAACGTTAATCTTCATTGTTAGTGTGCAGTTTTTAAATAAATTGTGTACATTGTACATTTATAATTACATTTTTTGTTGTCTTTGCATACAGTTATATACTTTCAAGTATTTCTATCTTATACAAATAATTTCAAGTAAGCATACAATACAATATTCTGAAAAATTACACGTGATACAAGATTAATTGATTTTAACGGCATATCAAATTGTCTTGGGTTATTTTATTACTAGAGGTTAAAGAATCGCGTACATAGTACGTTTATATCTACATTTTTTTGTGTAGTTATTTCTTAAGAGCTTTTGAAATACACCATTACATGATTTCAAGTATATATATATATATATATATATATATATATATATATATATATAATTATTTGTTTGTAAACAGTAATATGGTTTCAAAAAACTAATGATATTCTTTAGTAAACAATTATAGCTTCAAGTAACTATTCTTAAAACAAATAATTTACATATAATTACATGGTATCAAGTATTCTTATCTAGTACAAATAATTTGCATACAGGCATAGAATTTCAAGTATTCCAATCTAATACTAATAATTTACACACAATTATATTACTTCAAATAACTATTTCTATTCAATAATGATCATATGTTTTCAAACAGTGACAGAGTTTTAATTAATGATGATAATTCTACTCCCAAATATACTACGAATAATTTACATACAACAATAGGGTATCAGGTATTTCTATCTAATACAAATAATTTTTAACTATTTGACTCATAGATGAGACCATAACAGTTGCCAGGGCTCCGAGCCATAATGGACCGAGGAGTAATTACAATTAAGTGACTCGATACTCCTAAGGGCTCTAGAACTGAACCATCACCATCAGATGCTGATTAATGAAATAGATAGATAGATAGATAGATAGATAGATAGATAGATAGAGAGATAGAATTGAAAGTGTTATACTCGAAAGCCATGAAACCGTTTTAGATTTAGAAAAGTTATAGCCTGATCAAAACGGTTTTTTGGCATTCATCATTTGTGATGACTGCTGGAATATTTGTTCGCTGTCTTACCTGCTGTGATGTGCCACGTCTGTAACTGTGATTCCTAAAACTTGGATTGTGGATTTATAAAGGAAAAACCGGAATCGAGATTCTGGTGTGTACAACACTTGAACTTGACTGATGTCTCCAAGTTCTTTGTTGGCCAACAAGACAGTTCCCACTTTATTTCCGTTAGTTGTTGCTATTGGGTCGCTAAAAATGAACGAAAAAGAAAAAGGATAAATATGACGTATAATAACTCAATCAAAGATCAATTCACAAAATTATATCAATTAAATAAACAAAGATACCCTTTAAAATGTTTGAACATTATTTTAGTGAAAGATTCTACAACTTGAAGGAAGTCAATAAATTATCATCTTTCTTAGAGAATGGATGTGTTTGTTGGATACATCGTGGAATGTCCCATAAGAATCACAGCAACCTATTCTCGATCTCTTTTGCTTCGATTCTTTGAACGGGAGAGACGTGTCTCTAACCCTGCCCAGGAACAATAAAGCCACATGGCTATTTTTCTTTTCCTCATCAAAGTTTTTTTTTTTATTCATTTTCACACCCTTTCATCAATTTGTTCATAGAACAACAACGTGTATAGTACAATCTGTTGGGACGCCTTTGTGCATTCCTTCAATACTACTTGTATACGACGCTCATTCAGAACGTTCTGAGCTTCCCGCAGAAAGAAGAGGTTGGTTGGTTGGTTGGTTGGATGGATCAACACTTTTCGGGTCATTTAACGCCGAATTAAATTTCAAATAATTCAGATGAGTATGAGTAGAGTTTTTGTTTACAAACTCTTAAATATCAAAAACAGTTCTTTTTCAAATAATTCAATTTAGCATAAGTTTACAGTTTAGTTTTATTTGATCCTTAGATTGGACCCTTATCAGGTGCTACCTCTCCGGGCCTGAGTGAACCTGGGAGCGATGGCAATGAAGGGATGCTCCGGATTCCCCAAAGCTCCAGCATTACAGGAACCTCACCATCAGATTGTTTAGTGTCATATCCAGGTCACTCATTGGGGAAGTCTAACCCCTCTGCATAGAAGCAGTCCCAGCCGACTGAACAACAGAAAAAAGAACACATGTGAACATTTCTGTGATGACAATAAACTACAGCTTCTTATAAAACTAGAAAAATCCAAATTAGTTCTTCTACTTTTATAAAAAAAAAATGGTAGTGTATTACCACAACAAAAAATGTTCAACTATGTCTCTTCTTTCTGAGATAAGCTTAGAACTTTTTGAACGACTTTCATAAATATCATACATATATATATCAAATGTATCTGTGTGTAAATTAGCTTATCTTATATTTTCTTCCGTTCGTTTAGTGTTAGTATATCGTGTATATACTACTGTTAATATTGGTCATTGATGAGTTGGAACTCAACTAAATATCGTACTTAGCAACAAGCATACCAATAAAATAATGAATCTTAACTCATCACTTAGTTTCAAATTCCGGGGTTATAGATTCTCAATAAATAAATCGATCAATAAAAAATGAGAAAAACATTAATGATGATGAAATGATTAAGAAATTCAAATATGAACGCATTTAATATTTTTATTATTATATTTGTCATCAGAGATCTATTTGTTCAACAATCAAATAATATTAGCAATAACAATCTTGACAACGTTGAAAAATGACGATAAATACATTGACAAATAAATTATGAATTGCTCCTCTTCTTTGGTTAAAACATCTTATCATAGGTTTATATATTCCAGTCAGAATTCTGTCAGACTTCATCATAATGCATCTGTGAACAGTTTTTATATACATATTACTACTAGAGAAAATAGTGTGTATATAACATACATATGTATCATATTAGTAATGAAATATTAAATACCACATTGTGTAGAATATAGAGTGCTATGCTTCTTTTTTCCCCCATGATATATAACAAAGGGTTGTGGGGTTACTGATTTAAAGTGAGTCGCGATGGAAATGTTTGAATAATTGTTTTGAAGTTATTCCGTCAAAATAGTTTATATTGAGTTACCTCCCTTACACATAATCTGAGATTTTAAAATTATATCCAGTTTATATTGATATATTTTTATGTAATTCTAAAATCAAAGTCCACAAGAGACTTAATGGAAAATTTTAAGTTATGCAAATTAAAATTAAATTATGCAGACAATATTTTTTGATTGATTTTTATTTATTTTAAGATAGTTTGTTTCCTCATTACACGACATATACCTGACAGCTTACAATACACTGGAGAATGAAAGAAAAACGAGAAAATGTTTTGAAACGTGTGTAATTATCGCCACTATCAAAATAGTAATGAATGAGATGACGTCTGTATAATAGATAAGGAACATAGTTGGAAAGGGAACAGAATGTCAATAGGTTTGACAATTGCTTGAATCAAGCCAAATTTTGTTTGAGTCAAGCTAGTTTTCATCTTTTATGGTGTAGATAGTAAAAAGAAAACTGTATTTCAGGTATTGTCATCAGTACTAACATAAATGTTTATATTCGTCGTCTTCGAGAAAGCGTGTTTGCTTTTCTGTAACTTTTGTCTTTGTGGTTTAAAAAAAGTGAATATCATAGAAAACACATGAAGAAGAAACAAATGAAAGATAAAAATATTTAAGTAATCAAAATGAATTTAATTACAATTACTCGGGAAAAAGTGGATGTTAAGAGAATATACATAGAATTTTACGTTATGCAAAATATATATTAAAAAAACTCAATTTTAACGAGGTACTCGATATTAGTAGTTAATATAAAGAATTGTAAAGAATAATTTACAGACAAAATGTACGAGGAATAGAATTAATATAAAAAAATTGTCCAAATTTCTAAGAATTTTGGTTGCAATAGCAAAAGAGTAAGTAAGACCTCTGGATATATGGGAGGTCTACATTCTCCTATGGATGTAGCTCTCTCAAAGAGAACGAATACAAATATTAATGTCGGTAGGAAAGAAAATTGTATTTCAGGTATTGGTGATAACAATACCTGAAATACAGTTTTCTTTCTACAAACTACCTACCGGGATATAGAGGAGGGATACGTTCTGCTATGGATGTAGCTCTCTCAAAGAGAAGAAATAGAAACATCAATGTTAGTCGTAATAATAATACCTGAAATACAGTTTTCTTTCTACAGAGCACTGCCCCGGATATAGGGGAGGGCTACATCCAGCAAAGAGTGTATGTTTCCAGCACTTTTATAAAAACCACTCAAATATAGTTGTAAACTCAGTGTCTGGTCACCAAATTTGTACCAATGGTTATGAATTCCGTTTTTCTTTTCTTAATTCTTTTGAATCGGCTAAAAACCTTATATGAGATTTGGTTCTTGTTTAATGGAATATTAACCTTAGGGGGTCATTTGACACTAAAACCATCCCTATCGAAGACCTGTAATGGTTCTATTTATCCCATAGCTGAAAGTATATGAGTATTAGTCCAAAAGTGAACGTAATAACGAGAATGGAGTTCGAACTTGCTTACAACGACTCCACAGTCCAGCACGTTAACCATTAGGCCACTGGGACTTCCCCCGAAATTTGGTGAGATGGGGAGTAAACATGACCGTTTTTATCTACATAAACGATGCAAACCTCATTACCGTGGAAAATATTGAGAATGTTATTTAGATCGCTTACAAACAACATGAAAAATATGAAACAGTTATATTTGTTCGGCAGGTGTGTATAGGGTAGAGTTTATCGTCATAGAAAATGGAATCGGTGATCCGTGTTCAAATCCTGGACGAGACTGTTAGAATTTCGCTTTACACTAATAACTGTGAAAAGTATCAATCCAGCTGTGAATAAATAGTTAGACAGACTGTGTTCCTTAGGCAACTAGACTAGTAGGGAAACTCTGAATTCAAATTGGGATTACTGCGCTTGGAAATTAAACTTAGGTCACACCTGCTCGTGGAGTTAAATACATGTATATGAGTCACTAGAATCAGTTCCTTCGATCAATAGTTGAATGGTCGTATTTACAATTACAGAAGCATTCAAAACAATTATGGATACTTGTTTGATATATTTAATATTTCTATAAGCATACAACGTTTATTTATCCATAGGTCGTACATTTCAAGATATCTTTACATTTTTCTAAACGCCTCGGCATACAAAGTTTGTCAAGAAAGTAACGAAACTTTTGCTTTGATTTTTCTGGTTGATAACTGACTGAAAATCTTTTGATCAATGTTATGTGAAAAAAGTTTGTTCCTGTTTGCCTCTCAGGTCAGCTGAGTTATCTTGTGGAGACAAAAAATTGTCCGAAGGACTCAAGGGAGTAAAAAGAGATGAGAAATACTCTCTTGGAACCCAAAATTTGTTTATATATTAGTATTTTAAGTATAGAAATAGAACTCAAGTTGAAAATCTGTACCAAAGACGATGCGTCAAAAGCATTTAAAAAGTTAAGAGGCTTAAGGAGACAAAGTTCTATCTTGATCAAAGAATTTTAAGAGGCTCGGGGTATTTTTTAATAGATAAGAGATGTGAAAGATCAACCCAGTCTGAGTAATTGGTTACTTCGTGAACTGAAGTGAAGATTCACATCGTATTTGATCGATGTCTGATAGTTAAAATGATTAGCATTGATCAGCTGATTTTCAATCAGGGTTGCCAAGCTAAAAAAATAAAATAAAAACCAGTCTCATAACTTTCGATGCACACTCTCTTTAAAAGAGAATGTTTCTCCTCTCTTTTCACTTCCCTGGGTCCTTTGGACTATTTCTTATCCCCTTAAAATCAATATCGAGTTCTGTTGTTGCCATTTCGGAACTGTTCATAAAATGCAACAGGAAATAAACTAACTGAACGCAGTGTTAGTCGAAAATTTTCAGCATTTTCAAGTGTTGTAATTACATTTTCGTTTGAATGACGTCCTTGTGAAGATAAAGTTGATTTTTAAGTTGATAATTTTTTTTAAATCAGCAAAATCAGCATTAAAACATGTCGACAGTACGGATTCCCTTGACCCTCTCTCTCTCTCTCTCTCTCTCTCTCTCTCTCTCTCTCTCTCTCTCTCTCTCTCTCTCTCTCTCAGTTGGTGCCTATCAGCCATCGCTATTGGCAAATCCTATTGACGGCATCCAGTGTTCGCACGGGGCTATTGCTATTCGGCCCCAACACTAGTGGATCCATGTGTAGGACTCCATAGGAGAGTGTCGCTTATAAATTCATCCTTCCCCAACAATGCCCAGCTCGTCTTATTTGGATGGATTGCGAGATAGGAGGTAAGTGGCTGTACAAGTGATGTTTTATAGGGTGCTGCTTCTAGGATTTGTTCGAAACAGCTGGCAATGTCCTTGCTTTATTCCCATCTAGCTATTTTCTACAGGAGTTTCATTAGATTCTTTATGAGCTGATTTTGTATGAAGTATTTTCATTGTCGATTAGTGATGTGACTTCAACTATTCATTTATTCATCTCCTGGTATATATATATATATATATATATATATATATATATATATATATATATATATATATATAATTTATGTCTCGCCATTTGCAAATGGTTACCTGGGTTGATACAAAAGTAACCAAAATCGCGGCATCTTATAACTCCAATAACCACGCAAGATGAAGTCTATATTCTAACGTACTTTCCCACGGGAATCAGAAAATGAAAGCTATGAACTTACTTTGACAAAACTTCAATAAAGAAAACGTTTCTTCAAACCCTGTAATTACAATCACTTATCCCACTCTTAACTTTTTTTTAAATCCCAATGAATTCACAACAAAAATAGTTTCAACACTTTTTAAAACAGTGAGTGATTGGATAAGTTCTAAATGTCTTTTGAAACGTGGGAACAAAAATGCGGGACTAGCGAAGCGAAAGCAAGTACTTTTTACCGAACTCGTCGCTGGAGACGAGTAAAATATAATTTTTGATATAAAAGTAAAAACTTATAATCTTCTTAAATTTCATTTTCTCAAGCCCATTTTATTAGAATTCTTTAAAATGTCTTCAAACATATTGAAAAAAATTCAAGGGATTTTGCGTGAAGTAGCTTATATTATAGAAAGACAGAAACTGACATTAATTACTTTTCTGGTAGAAACGATAAGGCTACAATTGGGAAACTAAAAGTCCAAATCAATCATAACAAAACTAGTTAATGTACCTGTTTACATCGGGTAAGAGTTCAAGGGTTGAACTGAAGACACAGCGAGACTATCAGACAGATATCTTAAAATAACTTCCTAATGTGTAGAGTGTTCGCCAATGGTCCGGGAGACCGGGATTCAATCCAAGGTCGAATCTTACCAATGACTCAAAAAATGGTACACCGAGGTGTAGGGGAGGGTGCAACTCCTTTCCCTGAATTGCTCCTCTTCATCCTCGATTCGTACCTTATATTACTGAATGTTAAGCAATGGCGTATCAAGTACCATTTTTAAAGTCTTTGGTATGACGCGACCTGGGATTGAATCCAAGTTTCCCGGACCATTGGCGAACACTCTACCCACTGGGCCAATGAGCCGGTTGTACTCCTCTATAAAAACTGACTTTGTGTACCATCCTGCCCTGGGTGGAGAGGTTATATTAAATATATACATCAAATTATTGGACCGTTTACAAACAAATTAGGCCAAATAACTATCAAAATTTCTAATTTTCTTTAACTCCCAAGGCTACACATTAAAAAAAAAAGGAAAAAAAGTAGTATGAATTTCGACTTTTTACTCATATAGCATTGTGGCACACGATAATGAAAGAAGTAATATAGTTTTTTTTACTCAGCAAACGGCAATCTCCATAATAAGTGGTAACTGTCACTACTGTTTGGGAAAAGCACTTTCTATTTTTTTGTGTTCCCATGGAATCTTTTTTCCAAGATTTTAAAATTCCCAGTCAGATGTGACTAACGGTACTTAATAACACGACACTAAGTGTAAAAGTCCCTAAAGAATGACGTTAGTCTCAAGTGACAGAAAATAAACGAAATCAGAAATTAGAAATAAAGTAAAATAAAAACGTGAAACAGTGGGATTAAGTGCCATTGGTGATACTTGACTCTTTCGAAGTAAAAGGTGACGGATAGTTAGAATACTAATAAGCACGGCATTTGCCGCCTTTGCTAACTTCATTACATCATGTGACTTTCTCATCATCTACACATTCTAACGTGGGGCTGATTGTGTTCAGTTCTTTTCCTTTTCTTTTCTTTTCTGCTTACGCTGGTCTTTACTCTATTCTTAAATTAGTTTTCTCCTTTAGTCTGTCTGTCTGTCTGACTGTCTGTCTGTCTCTGTCTCTTTCTCTCTCTTTCTCGTCTGTTTTCATTTCTGTCACTTCTACCCTTTTGTCTTTCTTTCTCTTTCCTTTTCTTTGTCTCTTTTTTCATCTGCTGGCACAATTTTCATCAGTATCATTAGTTTTACTTCTTTCTCGTCATCTCTCTCTCTCTCTCTCTCTCTCTCTCTCTCTCTCTCTCTAGGTTCATCTCATTTCTTTTACGTCAGTGTCATTAGTTTTACTTCTTTCTCGTCATCTCTCTCTCTCTCTCTCTCTCTCTCTCTCTCTCTCTCTCTCTCTCTCTCTATCTATCTATCTATCTATCTATAATTCACATTCGTATCCTCAGTATCACATTTGTCAGCAGCAGTAACATCAGCCGCAGTAGCAAAAGTAATACCTCTTCTTTCAGGAATTTTCCAAGATCTGTAAAACACTGTAAGGACCCCTGCCAAAAAAGGCAGTGTCCTGGGTATGACGCTAAACTGGTGGTGTGCCACCGATTCTGGATTTTTAGAGAGAGTCAAATACTCCTTTATTGCCATGACTCCAAGGTCCTTTCTGACTCGAATAAGTTGTACCTATTAGGGCCTCATCCATGGATCAAACAGATATATTTAAAAATCATTCATATTCGATGGGAATGCTTCATACTATTTAACTGTAAACTATTTGTATAAAGAATTGTTACTTAAAGCTATAATTTTTACAAAGGATATTAATTAGTTACTTGTAACCATATATAAGTGTGGGTAAACAAATGACTATTATTAAACATAAATGATTTTTTGAAATCATGTAATTATTAGAATTAGATAGGAATAGTTGAAATCGCACAACTGAGAGTCAATTATTTGTATAAGATTGAAATACTTGATATAATCGTGTGCAAAAAAATAGGTTAGGTTTTCTTTGATTAATGGCATATCAACTTTCGTAAATTATTCAATACCAAAGCCATCCGTATTGAAAAACAACTGTGGTACTATTTAGTCCATCGCTGGAGGTGTAGATAAGAGGGATGCATATCTTCCCCAAGAGTATTAGTCTGAAAGTGATCGTAATAACCGGACTGGATTTCGATCTCGCTTACTATGACGTTTCAATTCAGCACATTAACCACAATACCACGGGCGCTATCCTCTTAATTTCGGTTCTCTTGGGGTTGTTTTTTTTTTTTTTTTTGAGTAGCTGAAGACAGAACGAGTTGAACTTTGTGCAGTGTAAAACTATAGACTGGGTTAAACTAAGATTCCTTGGTGGAGTCTGTGTTACGACAGAAGGCCTGATGTAAATTATAGATTAAATTCTTTTTTGCTTGATAATGATTGTGAAAAGAGAAATCCTGATTTCATTGCCCTATTTTAGACCGGCCCTGAAAAGCTATTGCATCAGCCATATTTTCGCCCCCTTTTACGTCGAGTAAAATTGTTATCTTTGGCATTATCCTATTGGATCACATGATCAGGCTCATAGAATGCGTTTGGCATTCACTGAAGACTGATCTCTTGTGATTAGCTGATGAGGTAATTGTTCTAGAAGGCAAGAGTGGAAAAGGTTACTTTAACGCTTTTTTTTTTGTAATAATTAAGGCTTTCTTTTGTTATATTTAGCAGCGAATCGTAACAACATCAATATTTATAAAGCCAGCGGTTGCTTAGTTGGTTTCATTTTATAAGCAACCAAATAGTTAAGCTGAAAACTACTTTGTAAGGGTAACAAAAAGATGAACAATTAATAAATAGCGCTAATTTCTGAGCTTATTAGAGGTCAACCCTAGTTTTATAAAAAGCTGTAGTTTATTGTCATCACAGAAATGTTCACCTGTGTTCTTCTTTCTGTTGCTCAGTCGGTTGGGACAGTAGAATATACCGACTGCTTCTATGCAGAGGGGTTAGACTTCCCCAACGAGTGTCCTGGATATGACACTAAACAATCTGATGGTGAGGTTCCAGCAATGCAGGAGCTTTGGGGAATGCGGAGTACCCCTTCATTGCCATCGCTCCCAGGTCCACTCTGGCCTGGAGTGGTAGCACCTGATAAGGGTCCTATCTATGGGTTAAATAGAACTAAACCGTGCTTCTTTCACTATACTGATTTTTGCATATAAACTGCGTATTTATGCTAAACTGAATTGTTTAAAATAGAACTGTTTTGACATTGGAACTGCGTACTAGTGCTGAATTGAATTGCTCGAAAAAGAACTGTTTTTGACGTCTAAATTGTGTACTTATGCTGAAATGAATTATCTGAAATAAAACTGTTTGACATTTAACTGTGTATTGCCCAGTCAGCTGGGGCTGTAGAATACACTAACTGCTTCTCTGCAGAGAGGTAAGACCCCCTCCAACGAGTGTCCTAGATATGACACTAAACAATCTGATGGTGAGGTTCCAGCAATGCAGGAGCTTTGGGGAATGCGGAGTACCCCTTCATTGCCATCGCTCCCAGGTCCACTCTGGCCTGGAGTGGTAGCACCTGATAAGGGTCCTATCTATGGGTTAAATAGAACTAAACCGTGCTTCTTTCACTATACTGATTTTTGCATTTAAACTGCATATTTATGCTAAACTGAATTGTTTAAAATAGAACTGTTTTGACATTGGAACTGCGTACTAGTGCTGAATTGAATTGCTCGAAATAAAACTGTTTTTGACGTCTAAATTGTGTACTTATGCTGAAATGAATTATCTGAAATAAAACTGTTTGACATTTAACTGTGTATTGCCCAGTCAGCTGGGGCTGTAGAATACACTAACTGCTTCTCTGCAGAGAGGTAAGACCCCCTCCAACGAGTGTCCTAGATATGACACTAAACAATCTGATGGTGAGGTTCCAGCAATGCTGGAGCTTTGGGGAATGCGGAGTACCCCTTCATTGCCATCGCTCCCAGATCCACTCAGGCCCGGAGTGCTAGCACCTGATATGGTCCTATCTATGGGTTATATAGAACTAACAGCATACTTATGCTAAACTGAATTGTTTGAGTAAACTGAATAGCTTGAAATAGAAATGTTTTTGACAATTAAACCGTACTTACATTTAAACTGCGTGCTTATGCTAAACTGAATTATTTGTAATAGAACTGTTTTTCGACATTAAAACTGTACTTACACTTAACTGAATTGTTACATATAACTGCTTGATTAGCTTGAAATGGAAATGTTTTTTTACAATTAAACTGTGTACTTATGCTAAACTGAATTGTTTTTAATAGAACAGATAATTTACATAATAATGGATTTGGCATTAAATAACCTACAAAGGTTGACATGCCATAAAACCCAACAAACAAACAAACAAACACTCTTTGCTTATTTTACACTTATAGGTAAAGAAATTGCTAACAACTGATGTCTATATTTCGATTTTTGTATAGTTTCTTAATTATTTGGGTTTTTTTTTGTTTGGTTGGTTTTTATTTGCTACTCTCGGGAAAGATATGAACCCCCCTTATCCACCCAGGAATTGGTTAGTATCTCTTCTGTTCTTCTTCAAGGATGACTTTAGCACTAAATAACCCACAAGGATTGATATGCCATTAAAAAAAGAAACCAAACCCTTTTTTTTTGCACACGGTTATATAATATTTTGTGTGGGCGAATAAAACGTTGCCATGAAATCCATGTTAAAAATTTAGCAATCTCAAAGACGAATCGAACTTCAAAAGATACAAATCGCTCTTTTATCTAATTGTTGTTCACTCAAGAACTGACATGTTCAACTGGATGTCACGACGTCAACATGTCTACAGACACCCACGCTGATATGATCAGGTGTTTCGTTTTTATTCAGATTACATATCATGATACAATTGTTACAATATATACAAAAATGTGCATATACGCATGCGCGCACACACACACACACACACACACACACACACACACACACACACACACACACACACTCATACACACACACACACACACACGCGCGCACATATATATACATGCATATGCATACATGTACACATAGATGAGCTCGTGCCCATAAATACGTGAAAAGACACACATTGATATATAAATAGATATTAATTGTAATATTTAATATTTACGTATTTATCTACATTCTTAATAAAAAATATTGCTATGATCTTTTTATTATGACACGGAAACGTAATGATAATGACACTATTGAAGAAAGAATAAAGAAAAGATAGATAGATAGATAGATAGATAGATAGATAGATAGATAGATAGATAGAAACACAGATAGAGAACTAAAAAATGTATACATATATATACAGAGAGAGAGAGGGGGGAGTCCCCGTGACATAGTGAGTAACGCGCTGGACTGTACATCGTTCGAGCTCCAGTCGTACTATTACATTCTATGTCGGACTAATACCCTCGGGAAAAGTATGAACCCCCCTTATCTCTCCAGCCACTGCCCTTCTACAATTATGGCTTTGGCATTAAATAGCCCATGACTGGTATGCCATTAAACAAAAAGAAAACAAACTGTAAATAGATAAGTATTGAACAAACTTGAATAGATTAATCTAATAAAAGTGGATTATATTTTACTTATTCGTAAATGAACCTTTCATAGTCATTGTTATTTATAATTTTGACTTGTAATATCCTCTATCTTAATTTCTGTTACTTTTTATGACGACTCTTTTGGATTTTCACTTCTACGACAATGAGGTACAACGTATTGTCACGCGTATCAAAATCTTCACGAACTGCGACACAATGCTACTAGACGAAATCGGCTCTGAAGAGAGAATCAGACTTCCCAGGGGCAAAAGAGAACGTGAATTTTATTCACATCGGAAGCTTATTGTTTTATTTTTGTTTCCGAGATGTGCTGTTACCCGATTCCCCGAGTGAGTTGCGATGAATAAATAGGAAATATAGTAAAAAAAATGAAAGACAATACTCGTCAAAATATTATTTATGAACCAGAAAATTGATTTCATAGATATTACATTATCTTCCTCTGGGTCTATCATCATGATAAATTCAAATAATATGCAAATCATTTAGCAAGCCGTTGGTAGTAAGTTCGATCCTCTTTACACACTGAACTATTATCAAACTAGACTATTGCAAATATGTTCATGAGGTCAAAGCGTCTAATCTTATATCACACACATGTAAATAAATCCACATGTAGCTTTTTTTTTCGGAGCAAAGAGATAATCGTTTCAATGCATTCAGAAAATATGGTTGCTGAAAGGTATCGGAAAGAGCCCTCTTTTTTTTTTTACTTATAATAGCAGGAGTTATCAATGGTCGTCAATTTAGCATTGTGAAGAAAAAAATCTTTGTCAATTTGGACGATTAACCAGAAAGTAGTTTGGGTTTTTTTTTTTTTTTTTTTTTTTTTTTTCAATTGTAGGAAAGAAACGCGTAAGTTTGAGTGGAAAGATTTCTAAATCTCTCCACACAAACCTACACGCTCCGAGGCATTGGAAAGAAAAAGAGCAATAAAATCAACTTTTTACTTACCCTGATATATGTCGTTTGCTTGAAATTCCTTTGGTTCCAACTAATCGGATGTATACACCGTGAAGAGTTGTATTTTGAGCCACATACATATCTATGATATAATTATAACCTGAAATGAATTGAAAAGATTGTCTTTTTTAATGTTAACTTTTACGGAACTGTTTCAATATCTCAGAAATACAAAAATCAAAATACAAAATAACGGAACTGTTTCAATATCTCAGAAATACAAAAATTAACAACCCTTTATAATCAAGCAAAAATTGACCGTTGCAAAAAATTACTTTTAAATTATCATAAAATGTTATCACACCCAATGAAAATGTTATTAATAGGTGCTAGAACAATTGTAGAGTAATGGAGGCGCTTGTAGTATAACGATTATAATAGAAGAAAATGTACTTGGCTACCTGAATTCAAACCCTTAACGAGACTGCTTGCATTTCACATAGCACTAACACTCTCCCGTAATGAGTAAATTGTAGGGCAGACTGGGGTCTTTAACCTTGGTATGGCAACTGATGTAGGAGAATAAACATTTATATTCAAACTAGTTGTATTCTTGCCCAAGACACGCGACATGAATACTGCCCGCATGAAGAAACTAACTTGCGAGACCAATGAAGTAAAGTAAGTAAAGTTGTCTCCCTTTAGTCGAGGGTGACCCGAAGACTCCCTTTTCAATTGCTACTACACCAAGCTGTAGGGGAGGGCGCTACTCCATTCCCCGGATTGCTCCACTTTACACTTGATCCTTACCTTATAATGCTGAGTGTTAAGCAAGCGGCATCAAGTACCATTTTTGAGTATTTGGTATGATTCGAACTGAGATTGAACCCCGGTCTCCCGGACCATTGGCGAACACTTTACTCATTAGACCAATGGCCCGGTTCTGTATGCTCCCGGCATAAGGAATAAAATTGTCATAATCACAACAATCTCCCAATCCTCGTACTTACTAACCTGACCTACATTGCCGATATCATACAGTCAGTACGTGCACAATCTTTATCTAACCCATAGGGATTAAAATCGAATTTGTAATCACTAATTTCATTCAATACTGAGTCTAAATGAAATAAAATTTCTTGCAGAAATTTCTCAGTGCAAAATGACTGATATCGTTTATCTCAGCGAGTTTCCATAGCAACAAACTGAATGTCAAAAATAGTCGAATTAGATGTAAAAAAAAATCAGAAGTGTCACTTCAAAGGGTGAAAAATAAAGGTGGTGTAAAATTTGACAATAGCCGCATATGGCAGGGCCCAAAAAAATTCAGCTATAGTTGCGCATAACAGTAAAAGAGTTAAAAGCTGTAGACAAAAGCAAAAACACATATTTAAAAAGTGCACATAATAATGACTTCAGGTCAAGAACGCGTTTATTCTTTTTGTCATATATTTTTGCTGCCTTTGTTTTACTTTGAATTTATTATACTTTAATGTGATGTTTTGGTTGGTTAAGACGCATCCACGCTTAGATGAATTAAAATTAAAATATAATCCTTCTCATTAAGTATTTGCTAAATCCCAGATGTCTTTTATTAGAAACTAGCTGAAGTACGCGGTTACGCCACATAGAGGTCATGGTTGGTTCGCATCTGGTTCTAATAACGGTAAAACGATTCCTTAAATCAAATCACCAGAAGCAGACTAATGCGACAAGACGAACAGACACTCAAATTTGAAAACATTTCATTACGACAACCCGTGAAATTTTTTACTGAATAATATCAAATTCACAAGAAATTATTTCAAATATAATTGGTAAATCTCCTTTTTCATATATAAGATTATCTTTTAGGGTTTTGGTTTGGTTTCTTTGTTAAATGGTTTATCAGCCTTTATTAATTAGGGTACAAATTATCGTTTCAAACTCTTCAGTAACAAGGGAATGGTTTATTGTCACCGAACAATTACTCTCAAAATCTTCAACGCTTACCCCTCGTAGCTGAGTATTTCAGCTATTAGTAATTCAAAATAATTTACTTCGTTTTTTGGCTATTGATGCAATATCAAAATGCTAACAGTAGAACTTATTAGGGGTTCGAATCAAGAAATTAATGAATTTAGTTATTTATTCTAAAACAAGACGATTCATTAAACTGTTGGCTACCTCTTGTAACACTGATTCGTTTGAATGATGCAACATGTGAGTTTTCAAGTTCTGTCAGAGGCCAAATTCAAAATGTCGAACTTCTTCGTACAAAAACCATTATCTAGTCCTGCATTTAAAGTAATCACGAGTCAAGGTCCACAAAACGTAGAGCCTTGTACCAAATATGATTTAACTAAAAGAATACTATTCGTCTTGTCCAGTCGGCTGGGGCTGTAGAATACACCGACTGCATCTCTGCAGGTGAGTAAGACCCCCTCGCAACGAGTGTCCTGATATGACACTAAATAATCTGATGGTGAGGTTTCAGTCATGCCGAATCTTTGGGGAATTCGGAGTACCCCTTCATTGCCATTGCTTCCAAGTTCACTCTGGCCCAGAGTGGTAGTACCGGATAGGGTTCTATCTAAGGGTCAAACAGAACTAAACTGAATTGTTTGAAATAAAACTGTTTTTGTATGCTAAACTGAATTGTTTTAAATAGTACTATTTTTTTTTTACATTGAACCTGTGTACTTAGGCAAAACTGAATTGTTTGAAATAGAACTGTTTATATGTATAAGATAGATTTTATATTAATAACCTACAATGGTTGGTGTGTCATAAAACAAAACAAAATAAAACTAAACTACTCAGTCTTCAGAAAACTGATACCATTCTTCATTTACAGGCAGAGGCCTATGAGAGCAGGCTCGTCAGGGCATTTTGGTAGAGAAATTAAATCTCTTAATCACATTTGAAATCTTATGATTCTAATACCCTATACATCATCAATGGAAAAATAATTCAGTGCAATTTATGATAAGAAATATAAACAGGGGCGTCTGCGATCATGTCCTTTGAAAGATTATAATTAAGAAACTGAACTTTTTTAGATTTATATATTGTATTATTTTATGCTGCAATCAAATCTATGTAGATCAATAAGTCAATAGGCTATTGATGCATTTATTTTTACAAGAAATATCTATTTTCAACATAGTCTCCTTCCTTGTCGTTATTCTTAATTAATCGGTGACTCTTAATCATATAGATCGAACGTTGACTAGTGAATGTTTAAGATCATGGTTCAGCGTCAGAACATGAACTAAATGATCTACCTCAGGTAGAGTTCCTTCCATTGATAGTAAGTGTATATATATATATATATATATATATATATATATATATATATATATATATCAGAAATACAAAAATTATCTCTTTCAATGCATAATCAAGCAAAAATAGACTGTTTAAAAATTATTTTTCAATCATCATAAAATAACGTCACACTCGATGAAAATGTTTGGTTTGGTTTTATGACATATTAATCATTATAGGTTATTTAATGCTAAATCTTCTTTGAACATATATATTAGATATACATGATTTGTAAACATAAGTCAAGAAAGTTAAATGGTTCCAAGTATTGTTATGCACCACTAATAATTCAATTAAACATCAGTCATTTGTTCACATACTTTTAAAAGATCAAACTGTTCTATTTCTAACAATTCAATTTAGCATGAGTCATTCGTTTGCACTCAGTTTTAACGTGAAACAGTTCTATTTGACCCATAGATAGGACCAGAGTGGACTTAGGAGCAATGGCAATGAAGGGGTACTCCGCATTTCCCAAAGCTCTGGCATTAGAAGCCTCGCCATTAGATTATTCAATGTCTATGACACTAGTTAGGGGTGGGGTCTTACCCTTCTGCAGAGATGCAGTTGGTATATTCTTCAGCTGCAGCTGACTAGGCTGAATGAAAAGGTTGTTAATGGTTGCTAGAACAATGGTAGAGTAATGGAAGCGCTTGTAGTATAATAGTTATAGTAGTAGAAAATGTACTCAGCAAACCGAATTCAAATCCTGACCGAAACTGTTTACATTTCACAAAGCACTAACACTCTCCAGCTATGAATAAATAGTAAGGCAGACCGGGCTCTTTAACATTGGTATGGCAACTGATGTAGAAGGGGAATAAAAATCTGTATTTAAACCAGTTGTGTTCTTGCCCACGTCACGAAGCCTGAGGTGGTGGTGTGTTCGTGGAGTTATAGTTAAAGTGCTGGACGGCGTTTTCATAGTTAGCAAGTTCAAACTCCAGTCACGCTATTACGTTCAGTTTCGCAGAAATACCCTTGAGAAATGTATGAACCCTCTTATCCTCCCAGCTATGGGTTAAATAGCATCACTGTTCTTCTTTTAGAAGGATGGCTTTAAACGGCATTAAACAAGAATCACAGGCAACATGAATCATGACCCACGAAGAAAGAATATGTTGCATCATTTTATGCTGCAATCAAATCTAGATAGATCAATAAGTCCATGGGCTAATGGTACTTTTTTTTTTGCAATAAATATCTATTTTTAACATAATATCCTTCCCTGTCGTTATACTTAATTCATATATGTGTGTGTGTGTGTGTGTGTGTGTGTGTGTGTGTGTGTGTGTGTGTGTGTGTGTGTTAAAGAATTTTCCAGCTTCGAAAAATTTCACGTAATCATCAGGTAGACTGTAAAGTTAATGGAATTCCATTTTGACATTTAATGTTAATTGCATATAAGTTTATCCGAAGATAAATGAGCACTTTTCTTAGCTTTTACTTATACTGCGATTTTATTAGTTTTTGATAACACACGCTCGCCCGCACATATATTAATGCTGTTATAATGATGCTTTTCTTGAATGCCTAAATGTAGAGAAGGCATTAAAAACTTGTTCCCCAAGAAATGCACACCTGAGTATGTAATAAATGTGTTGCTATCAGTTACGCTAATGACGTCATGATATAAAGAATGCCTCAAAAAAGATGCAACCGGCTCTTTGACAACTTACATTTAAACTATTTAAACTTCTTTTTAGCCGTGCAAATAGCCTTTGTAGATAAATAGGTGTGTTTTTAAGATATTTTCTGGGTGAGCAGGTTAAGTGCACAGAGAGATCATAGAAAAAATCAGCAGCTAGGAACGATGGCTGAGTGGCGTAGAGGCTAGACTGCTGAACTGCGACGTCGTAGTAAACGAGTTCAAATCCCAGTTACGCTATTAAGATCACTTTTGGATAAATAACCTCGGGAAAGGCTTGAACTCCTTTATCTCCCTACCTAGCTATGGGTTAAATACTACAAGGATTGATTTGGCATTAAATAACCCCCAAAAGTTGATGTGCCATTATACAAAGAAACCAAACCAAATATGGTTGGCCTGAGATCTTTCGATTCTCTACAACCTCGGTTTCACAGAATTTATAGCACAATTATCAAGGCTTGCTCATTTCTCTCTCTCTCTCTTTCTCTCGTATGCATGCGTGTGGTATCCAATCTTATTGGTTATCCTTGGTAGACACTGAGCAAGTAAATGTAAGTTTTTGCTGGTCGGCCAACACTGCTGTGTCCAACGTCACTTATGAGTTGATCCTTACTTCTCCAGCAGTGCTCATCATGTCTTGCTCGTCTTACTTGGATAGTTTGCGAGATGGAAGGCAAGTGGCCATACAACTACTGTCATGTAACCATACAATAATAACGACACACCTACAGTTTGGAAGAATTACCCTTTTATTTTATCAAAGATTAGATTTTCACAAGGTCGTTAACCTGTTAATTGTGGTCCAAGCCATATCTATGTTCAATTTGACATCGCTTTCCGTAGATGAGATATTGCTACCGCGAATGCAATGTTATTGTCATGTTGGGAAGTTAAAACCGAAGAAATTTCGCATTAATTTCGTCTCAAATCCCAACAACGTTTATTTCTTGAAAAAAAAAAGACTCACCAAACAACACAAGGCAATACCTGCCTGAAGGGGGCAATTATTTACATTGTTAAATGCTCTTATCTCCGAGTACAATGTTACAACGTGTCTAATGTTGTCGTATATATTTTTACACCAAAAAAGTCGATTCTCATATTCTTACGGTTTCACCCTTTATGAAAAAAACATAGGAACAAGAGAAAGATAAAGACGAAGAGAGAGAAAGAGAGTGAGGGGAGAGAAAGAGAGAGAAAGAGAGAGTGAAGATATAGAGAAAGAGAGTGAGTGAGAGAGAGAGAGAGATCATGTAGGAGGTTTCTGCTTCTTTATGTATGTGGATGAGTGCATCTGTGTGTGTCTGCATGTATAGGAACATAAAAACAATTATGCACGTTCAACGTGTACTTT
>CAUZXS010000749.1:5000-39099 GCA_963585895.1 Sepioteuthis lessoniana
CCATATTAGCTTTCACTTGATATGTAAAAGGTACATCATCTGGTTTGTACTTGCTTCTATTGTCCACTACTCTTGTTCTTTGTACAAATTAGATTACTCATCTTTCAACTGACATCAAGAAAATACAGAGCAACATAAATTAGGAGTTGTGCTTAATGTAAGTTTCTCTTGTTGGAAATTGGGAACCAGAGCTGACTCGTGTTTGTATTTCACTTATGAAAATTCTGAATTAACCAGCTTTGCTTAAAAATTGACCTTATGTTACATCCTATCTGTGGTGGAGGTGTTGGGTAAATACATAGTTAAATATTCTTTCTTTCTTGTGCACAAATAGAGATGTTAGAAAATGAAAATATAAGGAATGTTGAAAAATATTTACATTTTCACTTTCATATTCCTGTATTTTATTTTTGAACTGAATGTTTTTGTTCTTTAAATCCCAAATTCTACTAAATATTTTTTGTACTGAGATTTTAGCTGCCTTCTGCCCCTTTCTCAAAGTGGCAGTATGGTTTGTGGCTTGTCCAGTTTGCCTGCTAAACAATTGTTTTTGTTTTTAAAAAGAATTAGTCAGTTGCAGGATTTGGTTGTAACTAAGTCATTGGTCAACTCTGCAAAAAAAAAAAAAAAAAATCTGCTGAATAACTTCCAGAATACACACACATTTTCATTTTTTATTCACTCTTCTGCTTTATCCTGGTCGCGGGGATGTGTGATGCTTCACTCTTCTGGATGGCATAGACTTTCACTATCACAATATGGATGGCAATTGAAACACTTGAGTGCTGGACAGTTTCCTATTCCATTCTAATGGCCAACTTCTAACTCTGCCGACTATGAAACTGCTTCTGGCAACCCACTACTGCTTACTTCCTTAGATGCCAACTTAGGTTGGCTGCCTTTTGTAGCTACTACTGCTGCTCTAACTCTTTACTATTCTCTTGAATATATGGGATCTTGACCAATGGGAAAGAAAACTACTTTTCCCATGTGGACCTTCCAGAATTAAAGTACCTTAAAAAGATACTTGTCTATTGACCTCTAACCATACTAGCGCTGAAGACTGGTTTATTACAGACATAAAAAAAAAAACGCTTTTATCTCTATTGAGAAAACCTCTTTTATTATCTATTAAAATCTGCCAACTGACCTAACTTGTTTAGCTATCCTTTTGATACTACTATACATGTGCACATCTATGCTAGGTCTATATGCGTACATACTCATAGACATGCTTATACCTAAATGCATATGCATTATGCACCTAAATGTGTGCACCCAGGGACAGACGAGGTTATAGTGTCATACAAGAAACATTTGTTTAAAATAATTGTAAAGAGTTCTGTAGAGGATAAACAAATTTGATTTAAAAGATGTTTATTTTGTAGCGGAATGATGTAAACTAGATGTGAGTTATCTCCTGGAGAATGTTTCAGTTTTCCCTTAGAAGGTTGAAAACTGTTAAGCACTTCGGTTGAGGTAACCATGATTTCTTTGCTGATAAGATCTGACCGCTATCAATTTCTTTATTTAAAAAAATTTTTTGTAAAGACTTACAAATTAATAATTATCCAAAAGGTTAATTTTTATGGGCATTCTGATGGCTATTGCTTTTTATTATGAATATGGTTTCTGGTTAGGAAATTTTCAGCATTTATTTATTATTTATTAATAATATGGTTTGGCTAACCTGTCATAAAGTAAGGGTCCAATTTAGCATTATACTTATATTGTAAATTGAACCCTCACTAAAATTTCAACATTTTGAGAATTTTTGGGTGGGTCTCTTTAAGATATTGGTTTAAAATTAAAAAAAGTTGCATTCCAATCAATAAGAAAAATGACAAACAAGATAACAAGGAAAGATATATTTATAGTTCTATGACATGAGCAATTCTATAATTGAATAGTTGGTTTGGTGAAAAAGTTTTGATGCAGAAAAAGACTATAACAGTAGGAAGGAAAGTTTGGTGCTCAGAGACTTGTTTGTGAGGAAAAGAAAGTTGACTTTGGAGCATGGCTTGCAGCAGTTAGTTTGGTGATGTCATAATTTGTAGGGTGGCTGAGCATCTTTTCATTTAGGTTGGTTGCAAATAGAATTATACCTGGGGTCTATATGCAGCATGTTTTGAGCATGGATATGACTATAAGGGTCTCTTATGCTGCATATGTTCATCTGGGAAGAGTACCCTAAGTGAAGCCTGCCAAGTTGACTGCACCTCAGCAGAGAAGTAAGACTCCCACCCAACAAGTGTCCTGTATATGACACTAAACAATCTGATGGTGAGGTTCCAGTGATGCAAGAGCTTTGGGGAATGCGGAGCACCCTTTCAATATCATCGCTCCCAGATCCACTCTGGCCAGGGATGGTAGAACCTGATAAGACCCTATCTATGGGTCAAATAGAACTGTATTTACACTAAACTGAATTGCTTGGAATAGAACTGTTTTTGACAGGGAATTGTACTATGCTAAACTGAATTGTTTGAAATAGAACGGTTTTGACATTTAACTGTGTGTAAATAAAAACTGTACTTACACTAAATAGTTTAAATTAGAACTGTTTGACTAAACAGAATAGCTTGAAATGGAAATGCTTTTGACAAACTGTGTACTCATGCTTAACTGAATTGTTTGAAATAGAAACAATGGATCTGGCATCAAATAACCTTCAAAACTTAATATGCCATAAATCCAAACAAACATCTAAATGAAGCTCAGTATGGATTGATGCAGTGGCATATTATTGGAGGAGTCTTTATGCTGCAGTGGATTGTAACTTATGGAATTGCTGTATTGCACATTTACAGGGTTAGGATTATTGAGTTGATAAACTGCAAAATGGGAAAATAGCCATATGTGTTTTATGTGGGAGAGTTGTAGTTTGGTCAAGGGTCTGCCATGTTTGTTTATGGTCTGTTGATATCTAAGTTGATGGTACTATGAGAAGAGGGTATTATGTTATGGAGTGTAGTTAGTACTTGTTGACAGCCTGGTCTTCCAAGTAATCTGTCCGTCTTTTCAATCTATATTCTTCTTATATGAATTTATAGCAAAATTGTAACCAACTTAATAAACTTAGACCACCAGACAAATTATTCAGTTATTTTTTGTCTTGTGATGGCCATTTACTTCTACTCCTCATTCTCAACATCAGCCTATTTTTACTTTCAGTATCTTTTCACAAGTTATTTCACAAAAGAATGGTACACGTTATATTTTCCTTCCAATTTATTCAATTTAATTTTTTTTATAAATTATTCTTAAATAAAACTTGTGATTCTTAAAGTTTAGTATTTCATTTCTATGTAATTATTTTAACATTTTATTTCAATTCCAGCTATTCTTTTTATATACACACAACTTAAACAAAAACAACTGATTTCATTTAGTGAAGTTTCATATATTTTTCTATGAAATCTTTTTGTGTTAATTTTACTTTACATACAAAAGTTTATATATTTTTACAGTGTTTAGAATAAGTTTTTTTTCACTTTATAAACAAACTGCATTGTGAATTTAAAAAAATCTAGATCTTTTTATTTTTTTTAAACAGTGGCCAAAAATTGAATCAGGTAAAATCAAAATAGTTTCTTTTTAAAAATTGCAGTAATAAATTGTAAAAAAAAAAAAGAAATGAATTAAATAGCAAATATTGTTTCTGAATTTGCACATTTTTAATATACAAACAAATTATTTTTAAAGACTAATATTTGGTGAAAAGCTTCCTTACTTAAAAAAAAGTTCAACTTTTTAATCCGTTTGAACAATTTTAAATGTAGACTACTTCTATAAAAATGGGGGGGGGGATTGGTACATTTAAAATGTTGTAATCGCAAACAGTTCAGTTTTTAACCTGATATTGAAGATCCTTCAGTTTTAAATGTTTTTAAAAATTTTTTGTACATTATAAATACACCATTGTTGTATTTTTAAATATTGAAGAACACTGAATAGGATTTTTAAAATTAAAAAAATTCTAATGAATATTACCCATCCTTCAATTATTTTCTGATTTAAAAGAAAAAGATTTGTACATTTATTAGTGTAGATATTTTATAATACATGGTTAACTCTGGGTATCTCGTTTTTACTATTCTTACTTGGTGCAAACGGACCATATGCCATAGAAAATCTAATAAGGAAGAATTGAA
Organism: Sepioteuthis lessoniana; assembly: GCA_963585895.1. Taxonomy (NCBI): domain Eukaryota; kingdom Metazoa; phylum Mollusca; class Cephalopoda; order Myopsida; family Loliginidae; genus Sepioteuthis; species Sepioteuthis lessoniana. The sequence continues at coordinate 9,155 of CAUZXS010000749.1, forward strand.
TTTTTGCCTGTTGATAGGTCTCCTTGGCTATATCACATAGACTCCTAGAAGTATGCAATGAGAATAAGTTTTTTTTTTTTTTTTTTTTTTTTTTTTTTTTTGGTCATACTCAACAAATCTAAATTTGTTAGCCACACTAACAGAAATGAAAGTGAGGAGGAAGTAAAAAAAAAAAAAAATGTTCACTTTGTCTTTTTTTTTTTTTTTTTTTTTTTTCCACTAACTTAAAAATTAAACTTTTCACTTATTTTTTTATCTTTTTTAAGTTGTTGAGAAAAAGCTAAAAGCTGCCCAGGAACTAAGTGAAAACTTTGAGGTGAGTTTTTTTTGTTTCTTTTCATGTTTTGTTCAAGGTGTCACATCGTATTCTACTTAAAGAAAAACCATTATTTTTTTGCTCCTCTAAACTGGCTTGTAAACTGGACATGAATGACGGAAATTCCCCTTTCCTAACAAACAAGAGGAGGAAACAAGTTTCGCTGATGAGCAAACTTTGGAGTTGAAGAAATTCTTTATTTTTTTCTTTCTTTTGTCATAAAACAATTTTTATAAAATTATGTAAGCAAATTTTTAAAAATTTGCTTTGTTTTGATTTAGATCTATAAATCGTATGAAATCTTGAAAATGTTTTTACTAAAATTCTCATTTGGTTTTTAGAGCAGCCCAATAAAAATGATACATTAAGATTTTTGAAATCTTAATTCTTAGATTATGATCAATGATTTTCAAAGATACTAGATGTTGAGTTTCTTGTTACAACAATTCATGATGCATCTATTTAAGGGGGGAAGAATTCTAATTAGCACACCATACTTATGTTAGATCTAGAATTTGAAGGATTAAAAGATATTCAGTGAAGATGAAGATCTCTACAGAATCTGTAGACATAAGTCTGATGCCTTCTGGCAGTTCCTTCTATCTTGTATGTAACTTCAAGGTTGCAGGAGGAAATGGATTTTGGGACTCCCTTTCATGACTGTCACAGAGAGCAATCACAGACACACAAATAGCGTCTCTCTCTCTTTTGGCATGCCACTTTACCACATTTGTCCAACCGTCAGCAAGAATGGTGGCCACAAAATTGGTCGGAATCTGGCGGTCTCCAAAAGTCGCCAAGAACCGATGGTCAACCCTATCAAAGGCCTTGGACTGATCTAAATTGATCAGCACGGCTTTGGTGCTGTCTTTTGACCCCTCTAGGATCTCGTGCACCAAGTGCAAGTTGTCTTAGATTGATCTTCCCCTTCACAGTGTAGTTCTGCTCAGGTCCGATCAAATCACTAATGACAAGCTGCAAACAGTTTGCTAAGATCCTGGCCAAAATCTTTAGCTCTATGTTAAGCAGAGTAATGAACCTGTAATTGTCTAGCTCCTCTCAAACATGCCTACCACCTTTCTTCAGCAATGTGATCACGCACTTGGTAATGCTACCAGGGATAGCTCTCTGGGCAAACCAATGGTTGAAAATATCCATCAGAATAGGCACAAACATGTGTGGCAGCCGCAAGTACTGGGTAAATAGGGTAAACCAAGTCTGGGTGATTTGTTGAGGCCAACCTGCTTCAGTAACAAAACCCTCACAGCTAGCTGCTTCAGCCTCCCAAAGGTGGAGGAAGTTGGCTCGATAGCTACAAAACTCCTGAACTGGGAAGTAAGGACAGCAAGCAAAGCAATTATGGAAGTGTGCCTGAGAGGCATGCATCTCATGACTTGACCCGAGCTGAGCATGTGCCTGTCTGGGGACTTGACCGATTCAATATACTGAAAGGGGAACCTTCGTACTTCATGTACTGACACGTTGCATTTCACAACTTCGTTGGGAACTCTTTAACCTACATCTAACTACGTATCCCTTGTAGCGCTTCCTATCCTCATGCTCAACATCCCGTTTAGTTAAATCTTCAGCTGAGGACCCCCCTCCACTGCCCAGGATAGCTTATCTTCTAAAGATTTACCACCTTGGTTCTAAGTTGAGCTGGTGACTGTATTTGATGGCAAAATCTCTAATCCTATGTTTGAGAGTTCCCCCACTAATTCCTGCTGAACTAGGGATTCTAGCAGGTCCTGGAAGTTCCGTATCTCCAGTAAAGAGGTATTGAACTTCCTGTAGCCGGCCAGACTAGGCCTATCAGCTAACCGTAGAATAACCCTTACAAGTTTATGGTCAGTCCTCACTACGTAGTGGGACACTTAACAAAATCAGTGTCAGCTTTTCTAACTAATACTCTGTCCAGATAGTTTGCCCTCTGTCTGTGATAGATACTATCAAGCCACATCCACATCTCGCTCCCTGGGTGATCCAGACGAAACCTGTTGACAAGTCGTGGTGAGCCATAAAATCAATCAGGCTGCTTTTACACCTTCCCGAGCCTCTAGCTCCCCTTTCATTCCTGTCTATCTTGGGATCAAGGATCGCATTCCAATCACCTATTAAAACAATCTGTTTTGGATTGTCTAGGGCTGGTGTTAACCACCAAAAAAAAACAAAACCTCTCTGCAGCGATATTGGGCGCATAAACCACGGGCACTCGGAACTTGAAACTTTAAACGGCAACATTGCCCACAACCAGCCATCTCCTGTCATCTGCAAGAACAAGACTTACATTTGCATTAAGGCTGCATCCACTTAGCAAAGAGATCCCCAATGCTGCTATGGCTGCCAAGTGCTGAAAGAACATAGTTGTTCTCCAGCACCTGACAGTCCACTGCAGCAACATTCTCACTGAGTTTGAGAATTCACCAAGCAAGCATGCACACTTACTTGGATTCCTCAGTCCCCTTGCATTCAAATTGGCAAGGTTTAGAGCCATCAAACTCGCTTATGTTACTCACTGTTGACTATGGTGTGGAAATCCTCAGGGGGTGAGGATGCCAACTGCATTCCTCAGGGATCCAGTGCTGAGTTCATTTATAACTTGGCCGTCTCTGGACAAGCCTCTGACGTCTAGGGGATACCTCAGCTTTAATGACTTGTAAAAAGTGGAGTGCACATAAATAGGGACCTTCGATGTGCAAGAGACATTTTTTTCTTGAGGGATGGGTGCTACAACTCTGCCAGCCTTATGTCCACTCGATTAGCTTTCTCAAGGAAATGACAAGCCTTTAGTGTTGCTTCCAGCTGAACAGAGGTGGTCACCATAGGTGCACCCCTGAGCAAATATGGGTTGGAAATGTTTTTTATTTTCTTGAAATTTAGGAGCAGCTTAAGTGCTCTGCAGAGTTGGGCATCCGTAGAAAGTTCTTCAGTTTCCGCACAGTACAAAGCAACTTGTAATCATTCCTCTGAGTTTGGAATTGAAGTTGAATATGATCTGTGGTGTGCATTAGGGTCTTTTGATGGATCTGATGATAGTCTGTTTTAGGATCTTGAATGGTAGGACAGCGTGGGAGGTGAAAAAGAGTTGGGGGGGGGATGAAAAGGGATTTCCTGTGATATTTTTTCGGGGGATGGGTAGGTTTGTTTTAGTGGGGGTTGAAGTTGTTTTGGGGGTTTTGTTTTTCTTTTTCAGGGGAGCGTTGTGGGGCTGCCCGCTGTGAAGAAGAGGGACTTAGCTATTTTTTTTTTTTTTTTTTTTTTTCTGTAAGGGTGTTGGGCAGGGTACACAATTTTTTGCTTGTGTTTCTCCACTCTCTCTTAAGTTTACTGAGGTTTCCATCTCCTCAGGCTGTTCCTTCTCTATGGTCTTTTTTTTTTTTTTTTTTTTTTTTTTTGTAGTAGTTACCAGGGCTGTAGTGGTTTCTGTTGTTGCTTCTGCTATTGTTTCTTCTGCTGGTTTTGTGGCTGGAGGGCATGTCTTTTTTTTTTTTTCTGGTAACCAGGGTCTATCCTTTTTCTTGGTTGCCTGGATGGACCACGGGTTCCAGTGCTGCAGATGAGGTTATGCTGGTGGTGGTTCTGGTGTTGGTGATTTTGATGGCAGCTGTCTTTTGAGGGCAGGTTCTTGCTATGTGGCCTAGCTGCTTAAAGGCTCAACAAAGTGGCCTCTACGACTACCATTTGTTGTTTATAAGAAATGAGGGGAATGGCTTGTAAGCCCTCCCTATCTAAACAGACGGTAAGGATTTAGTCGCTGTGTGCCGTCCCATCAGATGCTTTGTACTGCCGCCACGCTGTCGTATTTACTAAGATAGGCAGCGAGGATGTCCCCATTTAACTTGCTTAGGACGTTGTGCATGGCCACGCTTATCTGTTTTCCCCTGTATTCAGGTTGGAGCTGGAAATACTTTATATTGTTCCCGGATAGTTTTGATGCTAGGGACAGAGTCTTAGGCTCCATGGCCGCCATCAGGTTCGGGATTGGCAAGATGGTATTGCCTTGAAAGTATGGGGCATATCTGATCACCCTGTTCCTTTCATACTTTTCTGCCATTTTCCCTTTTATGGTCCAGGAGACTGGCATTGCTAAGCTGTTATTTGGAGTTCTTTATTCAGGCTGGATAGAATTAGCTAGGAGTGACGATTCCTAGGAACCATTCTGTCGGTGTTATTGCTACCAGTTGTTCTGGCTCCTTAGGGGTAGTTTCCAGGTCTTTGAGGCTTGTGAATATATCTGGGAGTTGATGTTTTCTTCCTAGTTGCCTAAAGCGGCCATAGTGGAGAGATGACGAGATTCTAGGGGAAGTTGCTGTTGTTGTTACTGTTGAGATAGAATGGAAATATGAAAATATTGCTTGACATAAAACTGGAGTAAAAAGAAAGTTTGGTCAGACTAATCCTCAAGGAACAAAACTTCTGCAGTTGTTAATGTAATTCACTGGGAATCCAACAGTGGCCACAAAATCCCAGCTACTGCTGACATTTCTGGTTTTATGCCAGTCCAGACTGGCCAAAATTTGCATGAGCGCAACGCTTATCTTGTTGGAGACGAGACGGGCATCCTACAAATCGTGCCTTCAAGAATGGCCATGTTTCTGTGTTAACAGTACCTTGCATGCGAGACGCATTAGTGTTCTCTTCCGAATCTGATTAGTCATTTCTCTCATTACAGAATGATCATTGATTTGCAAATTGGATTGAAAATTGCTTTATTCTTTTGAATATTTTTTTCTTGTAAAGAAAAAAGCCTCTCAGATTGCATGCTGTTTTTTGATGGGTTAGGATTACTTTTACTCGTGCACACACATCTGAACATTCTACTTATGTACAAATAATCCTCCACTAAAATAATTTTTTTTTCTCCTTCAGAGCATTGTCATTTCTCCTCAATACTCAACGTTTCTGCAGGATGCACTGCGAGTCTTTCTCAAGATTCTTGATGAGGGAGAACCTCATTTCATTGCAGAACAGAATATGCAGGTATGAATTTTCTGGAAAGCTTTTCACTGGTTTCTTCAATATTCCTTAAACATTAAGAAAATTTTTTTCTTGAAAATATCAATTGTAAAACTGAGCATTTATGGATAATATAGACACAAAGAAAGACTATTCTGTATTTAACTCTTGTTCCATGGGGTTAGTATATAACAATTTAATGTTAGAAGCTTTTGGGTAGGCTAGGGGAAAGGTTTTGTACACTTAACAAAAATATTTGTTGGTTATCTGAAAGGTTTGTATTGCATGCATCAAGGATTAACTGCATTTATTTTTGCAACTGAGCAATCATTATTGGAATGAAGGAGGTGTTGAAAGATTAATAATGCTTATTGCATTAGTTCTTAAACTATTTTTACCTGGAGTGCATTTTTAAAAGCAGTAAGAAATATATTTGTGTGTGGGGTTTTTTTTTTTTTTTTTTTTTTTTTTTTTTTTTAAAAGCTTATATTCTAGTTTATAAAAAATTTCAACTTGAGAAAAAGTGATTAGTTTTATTTTAGTAAATGAAATATCAAATGAGAAACATGAGTTTAATGTTTCTAAATTATTTTTTAAGCCATGTTTCTGTTAAGATGTGTATCAAATGCTCTAATTTCCTCTTTCATGCACTATTCTCATAGAAATTAACTATTGAAGTAGTTAACTCTTTCTGTTCCATAACCATTGAATATAGAAGTATAGTTTCAAGTGAATATCAGATAAAATTTGTATAAAATGGTTTTATATTCAGTCAAAACCTAATGGTAAATAACTTTAATTTCTTTTAAATTTGTAAAATACTCTACTAAATGCACTTAGGAAATGGACATGGTAATCCACGTTTGAATCTTGGATGAGGCTGTGTTTCACTTTTGTCCTTAAGGTATGAATTCAATTCTTTTCTCAACTATGGGTAAATAGAGAAGACTGGGTTCTTTTTAACCTTAGTAAAGCAACCAGTCTAGTAGAAGGAAAAACTTTGAATTCAAACCTGCTGTACTTTGCTTAAAAATTGTGTAGCATTGTGCTCTTAATGGTTGGGTAAATACATACTCTACTTTAATAGGCATCTCTTTATGCTGTTTTTATGTACTTTTTTTGGTGATGCATGTTGCAGTCTGGGAACCACTGGTTTATTGTAATATCTTATTTGTGATGTACTCTGTATAAAAAGCGTGTCTGCATTCAATATGGACCGTTCACTTCATCTTCATTAATGAAACTAAACCTTGAATATTAATACTAACGAATGCATGGTAAAACCAAAACTGATGGAGCTTCTAGATCACTTGCTGTTTCCTACAATAACAACTAGAAATTAGATCAGTAAGGATCAACAAGGCAATTTCACCAACCTCTTTGTAGATGGAGAAAATATTAAGGTGGTCAGCCATGGACCTGCCTAGCCACTTGAAAACTGGTTTGAAGCTCATCTCTGGTCTACACCTTTATGGTGTTCATCTATGGAACTGTGGAGCCGGCTTAATCCTCATTGGGTGAATATTGTTTAAAAAAAAACCCCCAAAAAACCCATACACTGAATGCAGAAGCATAAAAAACCTGATAGAGCTTCTAAATCACTTGCTATTTCCTACAATGACAATTAAAAAAAAATATATAAAGGAAAGTCAAGGTTTGCAATATTTTTGGCAACATGAGACAATTCATGAGCTCAGGTGCTTTTGCTGAGTGTTGATGGTAATGAGGTGCTGAGTCACAAAATCCAGTTTTTAAGGTTATTGCAACCTGAACAAAATTTCTTCAACCATCTAGTTACTGTGATCAACTTTACTTTCACCTTTTGAGTACAACAAATGTTTCAAAGTTCAAAATTGTATATCATAATTTCCAGAATTAGACTGTTGCATGTTCATTTGTGCAGTTTTAAATAGCATATGAATTGGAGCAATGTGTAACTATCATCATACTACCAATCACAGCAGGTACTTTTTCATGGCTTGAACTGCTTAAGTTATTTGATACATTCATTGTAAACCAACATGTTCCTAAGAATGCTGTCAAAATGAGATTTTATTTATATAAATAAACTCCTGAAAAAAAAAAAGCAATTTGAAATTTTCATGTTTTATTTATATATATATATATATATATATATATATATATATATATATATATATATATATATATAATATTTATTTTATTTTATTTTATTTTTTTTTATTATTAAAAAAAATCATGAATACAAAATAATTTTTGTTTTTGTTTAGCAACTGCGAAAACTGCTACTTGAGATTATACACAGAATACCCTGCAATGAACATCTAAAAAAATATATTCCTCAAATCCTTCCCTTGATGTTCAAACTTTTAAAGGTAACTTATAAATTCTTTTACTTATTGGCTGATTTTTTTTTTCTTCTCCCTAATGAATTATCATGTACATTTCATTGTATCTTTTTAACATTTTATTTACTTATTTTAAAAATTTCTTCATTTTATCTAATTTTTTAAATCAAATCATTTAATCCTCATGTCATACTAATAGCATGGATTAATTTGATTCTATCTAACCATCCATCTCTATCATCTATAGCTCTTGGTAGGTCTTTTCAAAGGCATCTAGTGTTTGCACAAAATTTATGGATGCAAGATTTTACTTGTCAGCCAGCACTAGTGTATCCAAGTGTAAGAGTCCATTAGAGTCTGTCCTTATTTCTCAAGCAGTGCCCAGCCTGGTTGGTTGGGGCTGTGAAATACACTGACTGCATTTTTGCAGAGGATGTAAGGACCTCCTCCTCCCCTAAGACTCATGTCCTGGATATGAAATGATGACTCTAGCCATTACTTCCATGTCCACTCTGACTCAGTATCTGATAGATCACATCTATGGGTTAAATAAAACTGTCTGACCATTTAACTGTGTGAAAATGAATGACTGATGTTAAATTGAATTGTTAGCATTGAATTGCAATACTTTAAAAACTATTTAACTGCAAACAATAGCAATACTTAATTATGTAGAAAACAAATTACTCTAACTTTTTGAAAATAAAATTACCTACAAACTATTCACTTACAAATCAAATGTATATCCATTCAACTCGGTACAAACAAATGACTGATGTTAGATTGTTAATGTTACATAGGAATACTTGAAACCATTCAACTGTGTAAAAAGTAATTAATAGTAAATAGAATTATTTGTATTAGATAAAAATACTTGAAACCATTTGATTGAGTAAACAAATGAGCTCATGCTTGTTTTAAAATCTTATCTACAAAATCTTTTACAAATTATGTGTGTATAAATAGGATTTAGCATTTAAATAACTTTCAATGGTTGATATGCCATAAAACCCAAGCAACCAGCAATGTCAACTATGTCTTGTTTTATTTGGATAGTTTAAGAGATGGGAAGTAAGTGGCCTACAATTGCTTTTCTGTTTGAGGCTGCTTCAAGAACTTATTCAAAACAGTATGTTGTATCTTTGTAGTTTCCATTTAGTATTTTCTCCAAGACTTTCATTTAAGTTAAAGTAGTACAACCACGCAATAGGACTGACATAGCTACAGCTTGTAAGAATTCCCCATTCATTGGTGCTTATAAAATTCAATTATAAACCTTGTTTTTGAACTTGGTTGATAGTGATTTTCTTGTGAAAATTAATTGGTTCCAAAAGCTGTGATGGAAACTGGATGTAATGCCTTAAAATGAGAACACTGTAAACCATGTTGTTGTTTGAGGCTGCAGAGTATGCCAACTACACCTCAACAGGGGGATAAGGCCACCTGTTGGTTGTAGGTGGTGACCCATAATGCTTAAGAATGGGATCCTAGTGTTTGAGTAGTCTTTGTCCTGGCAACCAAATAGTCAGGTGACTTGCAACATATCACTTTGCCCATTTAGCCCAGTAAGTGCCAGTCATATAGTCCTGATCTAATTAATTGGCTTTTTGTGTCAAGCCCTAGCACTTGTATGGTTAGTCCCAACTGTATTCAATCTGCTCTTTATCTTAGGGTACCAGTAAACGGTGGGTAAGGGTTAGCCGTGTTGCAAGAATAGGACTTTGATCGCTGATAAATTACACAGTAGTAAGAAATGTCTACTGAAAACCTGAAATTGGTTGGGGCTTGAAATACTAATTCCTGTTCGAGTATACTGGTAATATATCCTTGTCTCAACCAAGATGAATGATTGTCCCCCTTGGTAAATACCTAACTAAAGTTCGACTCTGTAGTGGAGCACAGGACCAGTGATAAAGACGTTACCTATAAAAAAGAAAATCTTTCTGATTCAGAGAATGAAGTAGCAGACTTCTTTAGATTCACTGTCATAGGCAGATCACTTTCAGAGATTCTAACTAAATTTCTCACACCTTTTTAATTGAAAAGGTGATCTCAACCATAGCTACCCTGAGAAATGTCAGTCCAGAAACAGCAATTTGCTTGTTTAGGTGGATGCCCGGAGGAATGCTGAAAACATCCTCAAAATGAAGACAAAATGAAAACAAGGTATCACAAACTTCAAAAGAATTACAATCAGAAAGGTTGGTGAGGCAATTAGGACTAATACCTACATTCTGACTTTTAATCAGCCTAAAATTCCCAAGGAAGACGTGAGAGGTGAAAAAGACCCAGACCACACTGAAGAAGATTGCTCAAATGAAATCACGTGACACAACTAAGATCTTGACATAAAACAGAAGGAAATGCTAGATATGAAGCACGAAACAAATGTGACCTTTTTTGGAAGCTAGAATTGTAGGATCCAATGTAGGAGAGAACACTTAAGCCTCTGTTGCATAGAGGGTGGACCCAATCAGACAAATGCCCTGTCAGCTGGGGCAGTAGACTACACAGACTGCATCTTTACGGAGGGGTACAACTCCTCTCCAACAAGTGTCCTGGATGACACTCAACACTCTAATGTTGAGGTTTCATTAATGCTGGACCTTTGGGGAATGTGGAGTACCCTTTTATTGCCATTGCTCTCTGGGCCAGTGTGGTTGCACCTAATAGGCTCCTATCTATGGGTCAAATAGAACTAAACTGTGTACTTATGCTAAACTGAATTTCTTGAAATAGAAATGTTTTTACAATTAACTGTGAAAATAAATAATTGATGTTTGAATTGTTTGTGATACACGGCAATACTTGGAGCCATTTAACTTTGACTAAACTGAATAGCTTGAAATAGAAATTTTTATGCTAAACTGAATTGTTTGAAATAGAACTGTTTATATATATATAAAATTGATTTGACATTAAATAACCTACATTGGTTGATACGCCATAAAACCAAAACAATCAGACAAAGCAATCAAGTGGATAAATACAGAGCTCTTGTGGAAAAGCTGATCCAATTGGAACCAAATGATTGGCCAAAGTTTGAGAATCAACTGAAAAACCTACACTCTGCTATAATTTATCAAACAGAACCTCAAACTCAACTAAAAGCAGTCACAACAAATAAAGAAATCCAATGAAGGAAAAATGTACACAAAGTCTCCCGCTCAAACACTAACCACTGCTAAAAATAGAAAATCTACAAAACAAAGGTCACATATATTTCCAATCTGTCCACCAAAAACCATCAAAGACAGACTAAAAAAAATCTTGTCTCCCAAAAAGCCAGAACCACTCAAATAAGCTGGAAAATGCATAGGAACACCGAAGTGAGCAATGAAAGACGAAAGTGCATTTGAACTGCTCTCAGCTAAACTTGATTGAGGCTCTTCAACTTCATAAACAAAAGCACCTAAACAATGCAATACTCAGCAATCAACCAAATCCCTTAATTGATCCTATGGTGTAGAAAGTATGGATATTGAAACTGACATAATTGCCAACCTCAATCTAGATATGAAGTATATTTGCTTAAAGATAAATATAATACTTGAAAACATTTAACTGTGTGCAAACTGTATATATTCAATACATAAATGTCTTTGATGCCAAATCCTATTTATAAATCTACAAAGGTTGATATGCCATAAAATGCTTACCATTTAACTGTGTACAAATAAAACTTGGTGTTGGATTGAATACTTAAAACAATGCCATAAAACCCAACCACTGTAAAACTACTGTAAATAACCTGTGAAAGAATGATTGCTAAACCTTAAAGAAGACTAAAATTTTTTATTTTTTTTTTTTTTAAAGAACAATGAACACAAAATCACATTTACCTTGTGATTTGCCATTAAAATGTCTTAATTATTACAACAAACACTAAGAATATAACTTAAGAATATTTCAGCCTTAATTTCTAAAATATAAAAAAATCAATTTAATTTGGTACATGTGTTGATAATTTTTCAATGTGAATATTTTGTGTACACATTTTAAGTTTTTATTGCAATTAAAATCCCTTTTGTGCTTTTTGCCTGAGTATGGCACTAAACTGCATCTGAATGTGAGGCTTCAGAACTTTCAGATTACCCTTTCATTGCCATTACTCTCAGGTCCATTCTGACCCAGTATAGTAGTACCTGTTAGGATCTCATATCAAATAGAAATATTTAGTCATTTGATAGACTTTAAACTACTTAACTATGTGCAAACAAATATCTGATGTTAAATTGAATTAGCAGTGTTAGATAAGAATACTTGAAACTATTTGTTAGCAAACTAATGATTAATACTGAATTGAATTATTAGTGTTAAATAGCAATGCTTGAAACCATTTCACTGTGCAAAAAAATAGCTGTACTTAAAACCATTTATGTACAAACAAATGAGCTCTTGTTTTAAAAATGTTAACTATAAACTATTCACTTAAAAAAATCATATCTGTATATAATCAAGACTCGGCATTAAATAACTATCAAGGGTTGATATGCCATTAAACCAAATAATCTAACTTAGCTTTTATCTTTTGGTAATTTTTAAATATATTATTTTGATATTTTATAAGGAAAAATTTATTTCACATTTTTTTTGACATAGCTGATGTTTGTTGAACTGAAATTTAGTCTAGAAAAATAGTGTAAATGGGAATTTGATTAAGGCTGAAATGATTCAGCATGGTGTATTACTGTACTCGATAATTGCAAGTAGATATTTAAAAGTATATTTTATTTTTTATTTTTTTATTTCAATTTTTAAAATTCTTTTTTAATACTGCAATCTTCAACTTGAATCTTTTTATTATTGACATTAAATATTCATATTTTCTTTATTGTCCAGGTGGAGAATGAAGAAAATGTGCTGGTGTGTCTGCGAATCATCATGGAGCTTCATCGTCAATACCGACCCCAAATGAATGAAGAAGTAAGTCACACTTAAAATCCAACTCTTACCTTTTTAAGAATATTATACCAATTAAGCAAATAGTAACAAAAAACATGCACTAAAAATTTAAGAATGTGTAACATGGCACTACTTTGCTTGGTTTCACTTCATCTTTCTTGTCCAAGATACATTAATACATCTATAGAAGAATGGCTGGCAAAGTTGGTTAAAACTTTGTCTAGCTGTAGCCAGTCTAGTCATAAAACAGTCACCAATAATGTTATTTACTAAGCTTTGTTTAATCTGGCACACAGACCTTGATAGTGGGGGGGGGATGTCTGTAAGGTGTCAATAGTGCTGGACAGTGACATCTTAATAAACAATTTAAAACTCCAGTCTTGGATAAGATTGATCAGTTGGTTCTATGGATCCTCAAGGTGTGCCGGCAGTATGGATTCCTTTGACTATCTTGTCATCCATCTCTCTGTCATTGATGTTGGTAGGTCCTCCTGATGGCATCTAGTGTAATGAATGAGATGGAACTCCAGTCACGCTACATTCATTTTTGGACTTAATACCCTTGGAAAAGGTATGACCAAGTTATAGGTTATATAGTACTATTGCTGCTTTTCTACAAGATGGGTTTGGCATTAAATAACCTATGAAGGTTGATATGCCATTAAACAAAAAAGTAAAAACCAAAACAGGCCTTAGGTTGCTTACAGTATCTGCTCTTAAATGGTTCCCCCATCTTAGTACTAGATAGGCTCATCACTGTTTAACTTCCAGGATCTAATGGAAACTGATTCTTTTTAGAGTAACTTTGACTGTAAGTCACCAGTGATGTTTGCAAGCAAAAAGATTCCTCAAGAATATCTAGTTGAAGGTTTAACAAATGTAAGTTTTTTAATCTGGGTTACAATAGTTGTTTTCAACCGTTTTTGTATTGATTTCTCTCAATCATTGTCATCAAACCATACCAACATCATGAATTCTTTCAAGTCTCTCACATTTTATCCCAATTGGTTATACATCTTAGTACATCCTGTAGATAGATGGCTTCCAGTGTACAGATGGATCTTGTGAATGTATGTTTTTGTGGGTTGGCCAACACAGGTGTGTCCATGTGTAGTAGTCTATAGAAACTTATTCATCCTTACTTCACCTGCAATGCCCATCATGCCTTACTTGTTTTACTTGGATGGTTTTATGTGATAAAAAGTAAGTTGTCATACAGCTGTCATTTTGTAGGGTATTGCGATTTGTTTAAAACAGCATGTTATATCCTTGTGTAGTTCCCAGCTTTTTCAAGTGTTTCATTAAAGTGCAAATGGTGCAACCATACAATAGAACTGAGACTGCTTCAGCTTGGAAGAATTCCCATATTACCAGTTGAAAGATCAAAGTTTCATATGGTCATTAATTTGTTGATAGCAGTCCATGCTTTACTGCTACTGAGGTATATGAATTGGTCTACAAATAGGTCTATGGATAATCTGTCTAAAGTCAAAGGGATAATTGTGAAAGTGGTCTTGACAGAAGTAATCAACACTTCTTTCAGCTCTGGATATCAACTTCAACACTGCTTCTTTGACAAGGAGTCTACCTTCAACTCTTTTTTAGTGTTCTCTCTCCCGCAGTGATTTTTGAATTGTCCTACACTCTAACATACAAGTGAAAGGAACTGCTTGTGATGTAATAGCTATTTTATAAAATTATGACTTGAGTTTAAATCTTTTTACATTTCACATAGTGCTAATAGTCAAGGGAAAGATATGAATCCAACTATAGGTAAATAGTAACATTGACTGGGGGTCTTTTTGCTCAATATTGTGACTAGTGTAGGAAAATGAAAACTCTGAATTTAAACCTATAAACTCCATTTCAAAATTAATCTTGTTACATCCTGTTTGTTTGGAGGGGTTGGGTAAGTACATATATACAAGAGAAAGGATAATTCTATTTTGATTGGTTGATTGCAGCACCCTTTTTTTTCCCCTCTCCACTGCCAATCAAATAATACCAAGAAATTAGATTTGGTGTCTTTGCTCTGTGGTTGTCCATCAAATTAGCAATTCTGGCCTGTCTCTAACATTAGACACTTGTTGTACCTTGATCAACAAAGTTCTCTACAATACTACTGAACCTACTACCTTGTTCAGAGCATACAAAACTGCCCATGAAATGTAGATGTGACATTGCCATGACCCTATAGATGACTTCATGTTTCAATAAGAGTTGGATTCCATCTGATGGTTAAAAAAAAAAATTGCACAGCTTCAAGTATTGACTTGACCAACTTGGGCTTGCATATTTCTCAGTGGTGCTTGGCTGAACACAAAATTGGTTGATGTCCAGTTGGATAACTGATTTGGCATTTCACTTGGTTTTGGATTCCAGAGACTCAAGGACCATTGTAGGTCTATGGTAGATGAATTCTGACTACACTTGTCTTATCCGAATGCTGGTTATTTCCTTCAGCATTATACCTTAAACTATATCAGTCACAACAGTCTGGACACTGCTGCTTGTCATTTGTAATTGGAGCCCATGGACTTGAGGGTAGACCAAGAGGCTAGATGGTGTAAGTTTTCTGTTCTGAGGTGGAAAGTCTCTTACTTAGGATGCTACCTGTAGTGACACTTTGATTAAATCGGCCATATATTCTGGCATTTTTGTCATTGAAGATTGTAAACTATTTGGTTTCATATAGATTTCTTTTTCTACTTTTTGTAGTTGAAACATTTGGTGTCTTAGGCCTTTGAACAATCTCCTTATTCTGTCAGGTTGGTTCTAATATGGCTGCCTGCTGAAAAGAACCCTGTTTAGTAGGATGGCTGTTTCAGAGAGTTTCTTTTGCTATTCTTCAGAAAAACACTTTTTCTATTCTTTTGACTGCTAGGATATTGGATCAAATTATTGCTTTTCTTAAAAAAAAACAAATAAAAACATGATTTTCTCATTAACCTATTGGATAAGCTTAAATTATGCTAAATAGTTTACATCTTGGAATTTTAGCCCCTTCACAAAAGTGTAAAAAAACAAATTCGTTTTTTTTTCTCAGTTGCAAAATTACCAAAAATTCTCGACTGAATTCTTCAAGTAACCTTATGTATAACATTTTGCTCAAGTAATGTCTACATTGTTTCTAACATTTTTATAGAAAAACTCAATTCAGCTAGCTGGAAGTACCTATGGCGTATTGGCTAACGTGCTGGACTGTGACATCTATGTAAGAAAATTCAAACTCCAGTTGTTCTTTTATGTTTGCTTTCTGACTATAATACCCTTGGGTAAAGTATGACCCCCCCTCTTATCCCTCCCAGCTATAGGTTGAATAGTATCACTGCTGTTCTTCCACAAAGACTGCTTTGGCATTAAATAACTTAGAAAGGTTGATATACCAGTAACCAAAGAAACTGAAACTAATTAACAGAGGGTTTATCAACTATCCAAGTTTTTGGTCATACATTTAATCTACTTTACAAACTTCACAAAACCTTGATAGTAAACTTCATGTACTAATGAAATCCATAATTTTTGTTCCAAATTAGTTATTAGGTCACAATAGATGTTATTTTAAGTGGTTACTGTCGGTGTCTTTTGATACTCTATATTTCACCACACAATTTGTCATAAGTGAAAGTTAACTGTCAGGGGTAATATGTGAAAACTTTATAAATTTTTAAGTATAACCATCCCAGTCAACCGGGGCTATAGAATATGATTGCATCTCTGCAGAGGGATAAGACCCCTTCTTCCCCACAAAAACAAAGTGTCCTTGATATGACAAATCATCTGATGGTGAGTTTTCATTCCTTGAGCCTTGGAGAATGTGGAGTACTCCTTTACCATTACTCCCAGGTCTACTCTGACCTGGAATGGTAGTACCTGTTAAGGTCCCATCTATGGGTCAAATAGAACTGTTTAATCATTTAACCATGTGCAAATGACTAGTATTGAATTATTAGTGTTAGACATACTTGAAACCACTTAACAAATGAGTCTAGGCTTGTTTAAAATGTTATTCATTTACAAAACTTATAAAACAGGATTTGGCATTAAATGACCTACAACAGTTGATATGCCATAAAACCCAACCAACCTTAAGTATAACATTTTAAGCCCTAACATTTCATTCTAATTTGAAATTTTAACTGTTTTTTTTTATTTATTACAAGACTAGAATCTGTTAACTTTCATTTATGACATGACATAATAGTTGAAACTGCTTTGATAAAGAATATTGCTTTAAATTTGTAAAATTTATGCTTGAAAGAATTAATGCTACCATAAAAGCTCAAGGAGGCAATGAAGTATTGGGTTATTCCATAATATTTTCTTTTGTATGACTTGGAACAAAAATACCATTAATTTAATTTTCAAAACTTTAATTCTTTTATTGAACTTTTTGGCTTCATAGATTATTTTAAGTATCAATTTTGATGTTTTTTTTTTTAAATTAAAATTTTTTTTTATCAATGAATTCCAGGGTTTTTTCCTTGACATTGGATTATTCGATAATATTTCACTCTGCATGGCTTGGAAAACAATTATACTATTAATTTGAATAGTTCAATCTAGTTTAAGGTATATTTTATGAAGTTAGAAGGTTCAACTACTAAAATGTTTTACATTTTATCTGTTATTAGTTCATTTACTGCTATATATATATATATATATATATATATATATATATATATATATATATATATATATATATAATAAAGGTGAACATCCCTTTTTGTGCTAATTCCATAATTTTTGTTGGGGGTTATAGGTTGAATTTTGGATATTAATATTTTGAAAGCTTGAGGAGGGCCAACTAAGTATTCTAATATTTCTGACAATGAATTCCATAATTTTTTTTCCTGGTGTAGTATATCTGATTGCTGCATCATGTAATTTTAAATGGAAATGACAAGTTATCAGTAGCAGCAAAATAGTTGAATATGTTAATTTATATTAGGTTGTTACAAAGACTGCTTTTTAGCCATCAATTTTCTAGTATCTCAGCTTAGAATAAAACTTATTTTAAGTCATTAGAATTGATGCATTGTTGCTAGTAACAAAGTTTATTTATTCTGGTTGTATAAAATTTTGGAATTTATTAATTTTGTATATGTATTTTTAGCTGCTGCTTGGATGTTGACTCCTATTGCAAGAAATTGTAGATTAGTTTGGGGAGTAAGTTAGGTCAGGTAGATTTTTAGACCAATTGGTTTAATTTCTGATGAGTCATCAGTGAGACATGAATGTTATAGAGAACTTTCAAATTTCCAATTTAGTGCAAATGTTGAACTATTAAATGGTTAATATTAGTTTTTCTACAGCATCTTTAGTTGTTTTACATGTGTCTGCTTTAAGAATGACACTCAATTAGTTATCAATTGCAAAAGGATGTCTACAAGCTTCCCATTTCCATTAAGGGTTTTTAAAGTTTAAAATAACCAATTTTGAGGAGCTGTATATTCCTTGAATGGTTTCCCTGGCCGAAATGCTTGGTTGACATGAGCAGTTAGTTGCTTTACATCCAGTTTTAAACTTGTACAATAAAATTGCTTGAATTTCCTTTTTCGTCTTTAATTTGACAGCCTAAAATAAACAATCAACAAGAATGTGAAGAGGAGGGTGAATTGTGCCAGCATTTTCTGGTATGTATCAACAAAAATACAGCATTCTGCATATTTAAACAAAATACCGGGATAAATTTTAATATTTCAATTTCTGAAGACTTGAACTGTTGGTATGGTTATCCTGTTTACGGAGTATTTTTAATGCTGATAACAATATATTCAGTGTTAAAATTGGCTTCAAAAGAAACAAAGTTTTTTTGAGTTATTTACTAAGCCTGGCTTAGTTTAACATAAGATTGAGTTAGTGAGTTCATGATTTATTTTTATTTTTCAGATCCAGGGATTTCTTCAATTTGTAAAAAATATATATGCAAATCTTCCAAATTATTTACATAAGATATTTGAGCCCAGGCAACAAATCAAAGTGAAAGATATCACAGAAGTCAATGTGGACGTTTATTTACAAGAAATTTTCACCATCACCACCATCATCACAGATAAAAAAAATGCTGATAATCAAAGTGTATCGGTAAGTTGAAAAATATAAAGATTGTAATATTGTCTTGTATTGTAGGAGGTGGGGCTCGTTGTTTGTACTTTGTCAATTTTTAAAGTTGCTATGAAAGGAAATGCTTGGCATGAAAGCTTTTGAAACTTGATAGGTTATGGTGAAATATCCATTCAATGAATGGTATTTCTTTAGAAAGGAACCGTTTAAATTTGCATATCATATGACATAGCATGTATATGTTACAACCAATCAGCTTTAAGATAGCTTGGTACTCCTGTTTGTTTGGAGCTCTGTTAACACTTTCTTTTTTTTTTTATTAGCTAAGTGTCATTTGCCTAGAGATTCTATGCCCATGAAAACCATAAATTGTTGGACTCTTTGAACTTTGCTGTTAATGTTGCTGCTGTGCCCATATAGTTCAATAGAATCTTCAATCTATAGCAGTATAGATTTTCAATGTGGAATGGTATCATTCCTATGTAACATGAAATGAGCATTAAAAAAACTATTAAAGTCACCATTTTGTTATTAAAAAAATGTTTCAACAGCAAACATCAGTGTACACTGGTCAAAGGCATGACTGTAACTGATAATACCTGAAAATAAGTGTTAAGACATTTGTTAGATGGTGCTACAAGTACCACTTGCACTAAACAGGTTCCCGTTGTAAAATATGGGAGGTTGTTTTTGCTGCACTCTGTATTAGAAATCAATAACACCAAGTAAATCTAACTCTGACTTTAATATACTTTGTCAATAATTAAAATTCTAATTAAGGTTGAATAATGAGTGTTTAATCATCGAGAATATGTGAATGACTAATAAAATTGTGACCTAGCTTCTCTTACACATATTTGATCTTCATTATGAGTTTAAAAAAATGATCCAAATCACTGATTTTCTTAGTCATTTTTACTGTTTCGGTTATTTTTTTGAATGGTGACTTAAAAAGAAAGTGTTATAAAGCTGAAAAAATCTTTATTCTCTGCATTATAGATTTTAAATATAATTATTTATTATGATATTAATAATATAACCTTTTATTAAATATAAATTCATTAAAAAAAAAAAAAAGAATCTTTTTAAAACTTTTTTTTTTTTTTCTTTTTTAAGTACAACATTATTCCCCGTGCAGTGCTCTCGCTCAAAGTTTTGGCAGAGTTACCCATCATAGTAGTTCTCATGTATCAGATTTACAAACCTAATGTTGATCATGATGTCTCTGAGCTTATCCCCCTCATCATGAATACAATCACCCTTCAACCGCCAAATCATCTTCGGTAAGTAACTTTTATTTTATTTTAAATTTCAAAATTTTTTATTTTTTTGTACTTTATTTGTTCATTGTTGCTAAAAATAACATTTTATTAAATCAAAATTGTAATTAATTTCTAGAGATTTAAAATATTTTGCCAATATTAACCCTTTTACAGGCAAATAATTATTTTAAAAATTCTTAGACAGTAGCCCAGTTGGCTGGGGCTGTAGAATACGCAGACTACATCTTGGCAGAGGGGTAAGACTCCCCTCAGTAAGGGTCCTGGATATGACACTAAGCCAGCTGATGTTGAGGCTCCAGCCTTGGAGCTTAGGGGAATGTGGAGTACCTCTTCATTGCCATTGCTCCCAGGTCCACTGTGACCTGGATTGGTAGTACCTGATAGGGTCTCGTCTACGAGTCAAATAGAACTGTTTGACCATTTAAACTGTTCGTAAACTGATGTTAAATTGAATTGTTAGTGATACATAACAATACTTGGAACCATTCAACTGTGTGCAAACAAATGATTAATATTAAATGAAATAATTAGTGTTAAATAGCAATACTCGAAATTCTTTAACTTTGTGCCTAAATTGAATTATTGGTATTACATAGGAATACTTGGAACCATTTGACTGTGTGCAAATGAATACCTAGTGTTAAGTAGAATAATTAGTGTTAGATAGCAGTATTTGAAATCACTTCATTGTGATTAATATTATCAATATTAGTGTTCATTATCATCATCATGTCGCGCTATCTGCATGGATATTCCTGACCCTCTCTTGCCAAGCCTCCCTATCATCCATTGCTTTCGGTAGATCCTCAGGGCTACATCCTGTATCAGCACAGCTGCTGTAAGTAGGTTCAAGTTGGATGTCCTGCCTTTGCTCATCCATGGAAGAGGGTCCACAGGAGTACATCACTTATGAGCTCGTCCCTACTTCTCCAGCAGTGTCCCGCATATTTAGTTTGTCTAATTTTGATAGTTTTCATTATGAATGGTAGGTGGCTGTATAGCTGTTGCTTACTTGGGTGCTGTCTCCAGGACTTGTTCAATATTGCTTGCAGCATTCTTGTGTAATTGCCGTCAAACTTTTCTCCATCTGTTTAGTTAGCGTTCATGTTGTGCATCCATATAGCAATAAAGACATGATTGCTGCTTGGAAGAAACTGCGCTTCATTTTATCGGTCAGCTCTGACATCCATATAACTGAGAGCCTATCTATAGCTGTCCATGTCTTTGCTAGTCTTGTGTTGGTGTCTGTCTCAGTTGATGAGACACTGCCCTCTAGATTGGTGAACTTGTCAACTAGTTTCACAGTGCTACCATTTAGTGTGGAGATGTCGCCTGTTTGATTAAAGCACATAAATTCCGTCTTGTGTGCATTGACATGGAGGCCAATGTCTGCAGCGGCTCATTCCAGACTATGTAGCAGGGTTTCAGCTTGGGTGGGTATATTTGCCAGAAGCGCTATATCATCAGCGTAGTCAACGTTGGTAATTGTTTTTGTCAGGTGTTTTCTGCTTCTTTCTTTTGTTAGCTTGGAACTGTTTTCTTTAATTTTATCGATAGATGTTCTAAGTACATAGTCTAGACTGATGATAAATTGGTACGGAGCTAGTGTGCCTCCTTGAAGTACTCCTGCTACTATGTCGAAGTAGTCTGTGTCTCCATCCAGAGGACGGACTTTTACTTTGGTGTTTCTATAGAGCATCATTATAGCTGCGACGGTTTCTTTTGGTAGGCTGTAGGCGAGTAGAATTTGCTCCATCTTTCCTCTGTGAATGGAGTCAAAGGCCTTAGTATAGTCAACTAATAATATTGTTGCCTGTAGGTTTTTTGAGCGTACACCTTCAAGAATTCAACAGTCAAAATTTGTGACGTTGTGGATCTATTTCTCCGGAAGCCATTTTGGTTCTTCCTAAGTATGTTGTCAATTTTGGGTTCTATGCGGTTGCGTAGTGTAGGGCATTGTATATTTTGGCTGCTATGGACTTAAGTGTTATACCTCGGTAGTTCTTGGCTAATCCGAGGTCACCCTTTTTAGGGAAGGGGAGGATGCAACCCTTCATCTGTGTATAGGATTTTGGTTATGTATGGCATAAGTGTTGGAGCAGTATGTCATAGAATTTTCTGGTCTTCCACTCTTCTGGGGGTATTTCATCAAGTCCTGCTGCCTTTCTATTTCTAATTTTTTTCAGTACCAAGTCGATTTCTTGAGTAAACAGTCGTAGTTTGATGTCTATTTGCTTACTTATAATTCTTGTGATTGGTTCATAAGTAACTTCTGGAGGTTTTCTGAGTAAATTCTTGAAATGTTGTTTCTAAATGTGTATTTGATCTTGTTGGCTGGTAGCTTTCAGTTTAGCTTTGGCAGTGCTCTTCCTTCTGCTCACTTCGTTTATCGTTTGCCATGCTATCCTAGATTGTCTTTCAACCGAGTCTCTCATCTTATCAATCTGATTTTGTATATATTCTGTCTGTTCTATTAGATATGTTAGCTAATTCATTGTGTGCCCTTTTTTAAAGTTTCAGGGCATTGGTATTGGTTGGGTTCTTGTTGCATTTGGAGGCAGTTTTCATGTCTGCACTCTTCTCTAACTGCTAGTGTCTCCCATGGGACTCTCTATTTTGTTCTTTGTTTTGTTGGAATGAATTCCACTGCTGCTTCTAGGTGGGTATTGATGAAGTTCTCATTCTTCATTTGGGGTGTGTGTTTTTGTCTGTCTTTGTAGAGCATCATATGTTTCCTTGAGCTAACGTATATTTATCTCTAACATCCCTGTTATTAAGTAGGGCCCAATCATAGTGTATGGTTGTTGTTCAGGTGGCATTCTTTTGTTGGTTCAGTTGTATTTTTGCCGTAACAATCCAGTGATTGATGGACACACCCTCGAATTAGGAGTAGGTTTCGGAATTCAATGTGCTATTATTCCATTTCTTGTTTATAAATACGTAGTCTATTTGTGCTTAGTGTTGTTTGGGTATGTGTAGGTCCCATAGTTTTCCTTCCCTTTTTTTTTTGAAAGTTTGTATTGAGGCATGTTAATCTAATTTCTATCATGAAATCTGTTAGATGTCGATTTCTGTTTGACGCATTGTGTAGGCTGAATTTGTGGTTTATTTTTTCCCAATTGGGGCATTCAGATCTCTGCCAATCATGGTGTTGTTTCAGGATGCTATGTATGAGAGAGAGAGAGAGAGGATAACTCGTCATAGAAGGTGATGAGCAGTTTTCTCTACTGAAATTTCAAGTCTAGCACGTGTCAAATAATTCTAACCCTTGTTCTAAAAATAGAATTTCACGTTCCAATAGTAATACTTTTTCGGCCAGCTTCCAAAAATTTAAATTTTGGGATTACAGTTCATTGTTCTTTCATTTAAGACATATAATAATATACAGCGCTGACAAATAGTGTTAGATTGCTATTATTGGAAAACCATTTAACTGTCTAGAAACAATAGCAATACTTGTGAATAAAATTAGTTTTAACTCTTTGAAAAATAAAATTACTTACAAACGATATGTATAACCATAATCTGTGTACAAACAAATGACTGATCTTAAATTAAATTGTTAGTGTTACATAGCAATACTTGAAACCATCTAACTTTGCAAACAAATGATTAATACTAAATAGAATTATTCTTATGAGATAGAAATACTGAAAGCATTTGACTATTTGCAAAAGACCCCAAATGAGCTCAGGGCCGTTTAAAAATGTTATCAACAAAAGGTGTTTAACAATCATATCACATGTTTTAATATAGATGAATAAATGGGATTTGGCATTAATAATCTACAATGGTTGATATGCCATAAAATTCAACTTTATTGAGAGAATTTTTTTTTTCTTTTTTTTTCCCCCCTAGAGAATTTGCCAGATAGTCTGTTCAAACAAGTTAAAAAAATTTTTGATGTTAAATTCTACTCTGACCTCAAGAGATCGACGTCTCGGTCATTGTCCTCAGAAGGCTGTTACGTAGAATGTATATTGCTGAGAGCAGCCTAGCACTTGATACTCCACAAAATAAATCCCGCTTAAGACTCCTATTTAGGTGTATGAGAAACAAAAAAGTAATGTGGATGCTGATTCAAGGTTAGACTGTGGTAAGGGGGTTGCTGATTCACTTTCACATACGCCACCAAGTCCTTTGTCCCCCTACCCCTCTTATCATGGAACGAACTTCTGGGTTAGATAGTATTAACTGTAGACACATTTCCAAATCCTTTTGTAATGTTTAGGGAGGCAATAAGATGTGTTAGCAAGAATTAATGAAAGCGGTATGAGGTCAAGATATGATACATGCAAAAAGTCAGATCAACAGAGGAAAGAACACAAGATATTTCAACACAAGGGTGCATTTAGAATATAACAAATTTTAATATGCGATGATCAAACAAATAATGATGAAATTTAAGAAAAGTTCTTTTCTCTTTTCTTTTTAAAATACCG
This sequence comes from Sepioteuthis lessoniana, assembly GCA_963585895.1. Lineage (NCBI taxonomy): Eukaryota > Metazoa > Mollusca > Cephalopoda > Myopsida > Loliginidae > Sepioteuthis > Sepioteuthis lessoniana. The sequence continues at coordinate 33,450 of CAUZXS010000749.1, forward strand.
GCAATATTAAGCCAACAGGAAAACATCAAACAAAAATGTCTCTCAACAGTCCTTTTTCTTTCTCTTTTTTTCTTACTTGTGTAAAAGTATCTAAGATGCCAGACTGAGGTGTGTAGAGATGTTCATTCAATATTTTTTTAACTATTGAACATTTACATTTTTTTTTTTTTTTTTTTTTTTTTTTTTTTATATGCGTACAACTTTCCAATATTTAAGATTTGGAAAAGGAAAACGGTTTGAGCTGTACTTATCTTTGATGGGTTTTGTACTTCTAGATTTTTTCTTTCTCTATTATTACGAGTGAGCTATCTTCTCCCAGAGCTGGCTGAAATCAGCATCTTCTTCCAATGCTGGATTTGTCTAAATTGAAGATTCCGTTGAAATTTCTCTAACACATGCTGGCCTTTTTTGGCGCAAAGATTCTGTCGACCAATCATTCGACTTTTTCTCTTCCACCATCTTGCCGAATCACGCCTAGTGATTGACCTTAACTTCTGTCGTCTCAACAGGCTTAAGTGCAAAAGGGTACAGTTGGCTTACCCTTTCTTTCCCTTACCACTTCAACGGTCGTTCTGTTATCTGAACTTTCTTAATGCCTGTTGAGTCAAATAAAGAGGGGTAAGGGTATTGATCTCCCCTTCATTCTCTCTCGAAAGCACACCACATCACAAAATATATAAAGCACAATTTAGTCAGCAATTGGCTATATCATATGATGGCATGCAAATCACTGGAATTCCACAATCTCTCTGCAATATTTCTATACATTAATATTGAATTGCTCAGTGAGCTGCCAATTAGAAAATACCTTACATTGAACTGATAGATATGACTAAAAGGCCCTACTACTTGCCCTAGGGTTAGTTTAAAATGTTCATTTTTTTTTTTTTTTTTTTTTTTTTTTTTTTTTTCCTCCCTTATGGGTGGAAATGAAACAGTTTTCCCTTTTGGTTTGTTTCATAGGTGTTCATTGTTTTAGAAATTAGACTTGTTCGCATAATGACCTTTCACTTGTCTGGTTATAACATTAAACTGCATTTGATGGCGAGGCTTAATTTCTGAATCTTTGGGAAATGTTGAGTACTTAATTGCCATTACTCCCAGTTTGAATCTGACCCAAGGTGCTTATACTTGTTAGGTGCTAATCTATAGGTCAAATAGATGCTTAAAAATTGATACTTGATGCCATCCTAATGCAAACAAATGATTTGTATAAAGAAAAGTTACTTAAAGCTAAAATTCTTTACTAAGGATTATTATTCATCACTTGAAACCATATAAGCTTTATTCCTAAAATGAAGCAAATAGCAATATTGTACAGTTTTTAGATCATAAAAATGTAAAGCCTTCATATGAAGACTTTTAATTCAGTCAAAAAAGTGAGTGAAATTTATTTCTCTGTGGAATCATTTTAAAGTCAAAATTATTCACTGACAAAAGTTCATTACAAAGGATTGAAGATTAGGGTTGAGACATAATGACAAAGAAAAAACATGTCACCCATAATTCTAAGTAAAACTTTTTGAAAGAAAGTCTTTTATTATTAATTAGTGGAGATACCAAGTGTTGCCTGTGTATTATAACAAATTAACCCAATAGTGTACAATTCTCATATTAATATCTATTAAAATCCAATAATTATTCGATCATTGTTGTTGGATTTGTATACAATATAACAACCCACCAACTTTAAGATGGTTTGGCTTCTCTGTTGGGAGTGAATTCTACATCATTAAACCTCTCTATATTTCTTCTTGGTGAATTTAGTGTCAGTGGCCTGAAGATGCTACCCTCATGTAAACCATGAAGTTTTAGATCTCTTGAACTTTGTTAATATTGCTGTAGATGTGTGTTTTATTTATATTTATATATATATATATATATATATATATATATATATATATATATATATATATATATTCCAACAAACAATTATAACTATCAGGGTGAGTAAAAATGCAGACCCCTCCCCCATATTAAATTGTAAATTGAACTGGAAATTCTTATTCTCCAAACTAAGGCATTTTAATGGTTTTGTGCTTATAAAAATAATTCTGATGTTCCATTTTTTTTTTTCCCTTCCAATAACAAATACTCAAAGAAATTGGATTATTATCTAGAAACTGAAGCGATATACTGACAGGATATTTTTTCAATGTGCTGTGTACTGGTACTATATTTGTGCCATATGATTTCTTTATGATCTTGGAAAATACAGTTGATTTATACCAGAAAATATAAAAATACTGTTCATATTGTAATTTACATGTTATATATTATGTGAAAATGGAAACTTTCCATCTACCAGTAGATGAGGCGTCTACCAGCACATTGAATAGTACTGATCTAAAAGATAGTTGATCTTTATTCAGAATAATTTTTCATTTAAAAAAAAAAAATTTTCCCTTTAGCCAAAGAATGGCTTTTGAATAGAGAAAATTTTCATTTTTCAGACTTTTTTTGCACTGCAATTACTAATGAAAAGTTTTGTTTATCATTTAATAATTTTTTTAGACTTGCATCATATAAACCAGTTTAAAAGCAACATGTTTTTATTTCAGTAATCACCCTGCCTTCAACAAAGAAGTGTTTGTTGATTTCATTGGAGCCCAAATTAAAACTCTGTCGTTTCTTGCATACATCATCAAATCTTACCAGGTGACTAGTCTTATCTTTTTGTTTTGGATATATAACTTCATTTAAAAATGACTCCTCTAAATTTTATATCCATATATTTGAGAATATAAGATGAAGTTTTAAAAAGAAAAGTCACTTAGCAACAAAGTTGTAATTTTCTTTCCTTTTTATTTGTAAATTGAGAAATTACTCATTTAAAAAAAATTTTTATTAAACAAAAAAAACAGTTGAACTTTTCTTTTTAAGTAAAATTAAAGTTTTGTTTAAATGTACAGATTTAAAAAATATTCTTTAAATGTGCAGATGTTGATTTTTTTATTCGGTCTTATATTTTCAGGATCTGGTATCCCACAATTCTAACCAGCTGGTACAAGGCCTCTTGGGATTATTCACACTTTGTCCCCCAGAAGTTGCTCATCTTAGAAAAGATCTTTTGATTGCGGCACGCCATATACTTACAACAGAATTAAGGAATAGTATGTTGGCCCTTATTTTTAAAAATTCATTTTGTTACTCATTTACTAATTAAAGCTGTTGGTAGAGAAATTACTTTGTTCCCACATCTAGTGTGTGTGTCTTAGCAATGCATAGAGGATAGTGTTTATGTAAGAATCATGGTATTTACATTTTATGTATGAGTAATAATCCTTACCAGCCCATTGGTATAATGGTTAGTGTCTGGGAGACCTGGGTTCAATCCTAGGTAGTCATACCAAAGACTAAAAAAATAGTACTTGATGCCTCCATAACACTTGGCATTATAAGTTGTGGATCAAGGGTAAGTGGAGCAATCCAGGGAAAGGTGTAGCACCCTCTCTACACTTTAGTGTAGTAGCTATTAAAAGTGGAGCCTTCGGGTCACCCTCAACTACAGTTGTCCAACTTATGTACTAATAACTCTTAAAGAAGATTAATGTTTTATATATGAGGACGATTCAAAAGTTTTGCAATATTTTAGTAACTCGTTTGATTTATTCTTAAAACTATAAAGAAAATCAGTCTAGTATTCTAAGTAGAGGCCATCATATTGCACTGTCTGAAGAAACCATTCTGCTAGTTCTTTCATCCTATGCTGATACCAGTTATCTTTTGAGGTGAAGAACTCCTTCACTGAAGTTTCCATCTCTTGGTTGATGGAGTGTAGGAAGTGAGCTCTGGATTAGCACCCTTGGATTATTACTTGTTCTATGTCCAGACTATATTATGACATGAGGATTTCCACTGGCATTTCAAATTCATTATCAAGAAAAGAAATTAAAAAAAAAATTTTTTTATTACCAATAGTAAGTAAAGTTGGCAACCTTTGTTGAGGGTGAACCAAAGGCTCCCTTTTTAATAGCTACTACACCAAGGTGTTGGCGAGGGCACTACTCCATTCCCTGTATTGCGCCATTTTACCCTTGATCCTTACCTTATGATACTGTGTCAAGCAAGGCAGCATCAAGTACCATTTTTTTTGAGTCTTTGGTATGACTCGACCTGGGATTGACCCCCGGTCTCCTGGATCAATGGCGAAGTCAGAAGTAATTTCGATAAAATGAAAAACATTTAACTAACATTTTGGATAGTTATTTTTATTTATTTATTTTTTTTTGAGTTTACAAATTGAAGTAAAAGTTACTGTAGTTACTTGAGTTTATCAAAGTTGTCAAAAGTTGCGGGTGTGATGTGCACTGCATGACCTCTCCAAATCACACCTGGTCAATGGCTCAGTGAAATTGAAAGATCAAATGTCACAACCTGAGCTGTTCAATGTGTCATCAGGAGTGTTTTTGCTCCTCCTCCTATCTGTATACCTGACTTGGAAGCTCTTAGCACGAAGATCACTTTCCAGTTAGAGGGAAAAAATTTTCTTCATGATTTAGTTAATTTTGAGTTGATAGCTGTTGGAATTAACCAATCTACAAAAAATTTCTCCTTACTGATTTGGTAATCTTGTTTATTGATAAGTTTATAAAACAAATATGCTTTATAACTTTGCAATGAACTATAAGTTTAAAAAAAGGTATTAAAGCAAACAAATAGGTATAACAAATGTAAAGTGTTTTCTGAAAATTAAAAAAAAAAAAAAATGTCTGTCATTTATCTAGGTACTTCATTACTCATAACTGGAAAAAAAATCTGTTATTAAAAAAAAAATGTCTGAAATTTCTAAAACTTCAAATAAAACTAATGTTAGATACCAACCATTTAACTGTGTGAAAACAAATTAGCTCTGACTAATTTAAAAATTGTTACCGATAAACTATTTGTTCACAAATCATTTATTTAATATATATATATGAAGATGATTTGGTATTAACCTGTGACAATATACCCAACACGGCCAGTTCCCACTATCTCAACTTTTTATATCGGCTCATGGCCATTCGATTGTCTAGTGGTTTCTCTCGTCTCTGGCCGAGGGCATTTCACATGTTTTACAAATGTATAACACACGTAACTGAGAGTGGAAGAAAAATGGACAAACAAGCATGGACTTGGGTTAGCTCTAAACGTAAGAAGGGAGAAGTTTTGGCACCTTTCTGGCATTCTGTGCATCTGGGGCTATCATGAGTGTGTACCCAAATGAAATTCCATACAGCTACCATGAACGCTGACTCATCCTCTAACACTGGCTGACCTGGCTTCTGGGTCCACAGGTCCCAGCTCCTCACTTCAGTAGCTGCCTCTCTCTAACCATCGCCTTTCCCTGACTGTTGCTAGCTCCCCTCTGTTAACTACCCTGGGGCCTTGCTTTTCCTTGTCTTCTTCCCGTCTCATAGGAAATCTTGTGTACAAGCCCTTTATGTAGGTTTTGTGCCAAAACAAAGAAATCCTCTGACTGGCGCTCACCCACAGAATAAATGCCCACCATCGTGCCACAAGCCTACAAAGGTTGATATGCCATAAAACCCAACCATTTGAAAACTTAATTTTTCTTTTTCTGTATAGATAGTGTAGAACAAATAGAAAGTGCAAAATTTACATTTGTGAGGTGAATAAGTTTGAACATTTAATATCCTTGTAGTGC
>CAUZXS010000750.1:0-22500 GCA_963585895.1 Sepioteuthis lessoniana
GGGGGAGTCTGCTAAGATTTTGACGGCTTATTCTATTTTCTCGACCGAGTTATATATATATATATATATATATATATATAACTATTTTGTAATTCGCTTGAAGCATTGCACAAATTATTTTATTTCATAGTATTGAATCAATCTAGAGGGCTACTACAATGCGATATAATAATTATTTGAGTCTGATTAATTTCAATAGCCCACTAAATCGATTTAATACTATAAAATTATATATATAAGGTATTCTTCAATCTAATAAATCTGGAGTAGGGAACATATTGGATCTGAAGAGGTCCTGTTAATTCTTTTTTTGATCCATGTCAACGCTCTGAACAGGATGGAAATACATTTATAATCCTAATGTGACCGATTATTGTTTTTTTTTCTTCAAATTATATATATATATATATATATATATATATATTTATATATATCCAACAAAAGTTGAATATTGGCATTATGATGGGATGTATTATCTCTCCAGTACTTTTCGTTTTGATAATGAAGATGGTATTGCGTAGTGCTGAAGTCAACACCAATGAAATAACCGGTCCAGCTATGCAGGCTTTTATGGAACATGTAACTCTCGTCGCAGAATCCAAATCACTGATGAAACAACTGGTGACCAGCCTACAGGATATCTTCAAATGGGCTGTCATGAAATAAAGCCATCAAAATGCTGCAGTTTATCAATAATTAAAGGAAACCGCAGAGAGATAAATTTATCCGTTGATAGGAACGAAATCCCACAATCCGCGAACAAAAGCGTTAAGAGTTTCGGTTGCTGCTACTCCCTACCACTTACTGATCGACGTCGTTGGCAGAACCAAAGTAAACAGCAGAAAGAGGGATCATGCTCCACTGATAAAATGTAACCACCTTAATAAAGATAAAGTTTGGTGTATTTATTTTGGATTATTTCCTAAATTATCATGGCCAATGCAAGTATATGAAGTATCAATTACAAAAGTTGAAACAATGGAGCGGTTAATCAGTAAATATACGAAAAATGGTCGAGAGTACCTAACTCCTTAACAAATGTGTCACTATACAGTTCATTAACGAAGCTAAAACTTCCGGTGACCCACTAGTGAAGAATGTCCCCACTTCCGTAATAACCGGTGGAAAATGGAAGGCGAAAATAGCTGTAGAGAAGGCAAAATCGCCCCTTAAGATGAAAAGATAATTGGCACTGTGGCAAATGGTAGAATAGTTCGAAGCCTTCATCCACAGCATTGGTGGTCCAAGGAATCCACAATAAACAAAATAAAAATGGTTTCGGAAGAAATTTATCTTGAGGACACCATGCCTATTACTACAGTTTCAGGACAAAGGAAACTGGGCACATAGACCAAGTGAGGGAGTGCAAAAGACAGAACTGTCACAATGGGGTGACCTTAAGCACATGGAACCCCAAAATTGAGTTTCCTTATAAAGGCAGACTTCGATGTTTTACCAACACCAGTCAACTTCATCCGACCGATGCAGAGCATATGGGAAAACTGCTAGCCTCAAACATATTCTCACTGGAAACAAACATGCTCTAAGCTACACGTGGAGACATTACGAAGTCCTTGAGATTTTTGCCGGGGCTGCGAAGATATGTCGTGAGAATGTTAATAAAGCTCTAAATAATATCACCAATAAAGCGAATCATTTCGTTAAAGAACGATATACTTCGAAACTTTTGCGTAAAAATAAGAACAGATCCTTATTGCTTGATGGCTACACGAACTGGGACATCGCAACTGATTTAGAACATCATTTTGTATATCCAACAGAAATAGCGTTAATGACCCAGCGTCGAGGTATTGTTATTTATTCAGTTAACTTAAAAAAAGTTTTCGTTATTGAGTTAATGATCCATCAGCATAAGTTGGAAAATATGAGAATCTGCAAGAACAATGTGTCAGAAATGGCTGGATAAAAGTAAAGTAAAGTTAGCGACCATAGTCGAGGGTGACCCGAAGGCTCCCTTTTCGATAGCTACTACACCAAGGTGTAGGGGAGGGCGCTACTCCATTCCCTGGATTGCTCCACTTTACCCTTGAACCGTACCTTATAATGCTGAGTGTTAAGCAAGGTGGTATCAAGTTCCATTTTTAAAGTCTTTGGTATGACTCGACCTGGGATTGAACCCAGGTCTCCCGGGCCATTGGCGAACACTCTAACCGCTGGGCCAATATGCCTAGGTTTCATTAGCAACTCAACCTCCGTATTCTTAAGTAATCTTGGATTTTCTCCATCAGACAAGAGGGAATGAATAAAAACGATCCAAGATAAAGGTCTAACTGTGTTATCGTGGATATGGGAATCTCACAGAGTGACATCAATCCAACAAAGTCTGGTGATATCGTGAGTTAGGGGCGCTCTGAGTGATTGGTAATGATGCTTCGGTCACGAAACAATGCCTGAACCCCGAGTCATCATTTGATGAAGGCTTTGTTGGAAGCAAAGCTGCTATATAAACATCAATCATTGTATGATACATATATATATATGTATATAGAGAGAGAGATACATACATATATATACGTATATATATATATATATATATATATATACGTGTATGTACTTATATATATGTGTGTGTGTGTGTGTATACATATATATATATATATATATGTGTGTGTATACATATAGATTTTCATCCACAGACCGACTGTTTCGTAATATCACAACGCTTCAGTGTGACTAGACACACAAGACACTTCAAGCTGAGATCGAAACCCACCTAACTTTACACACTATATATATATATATATATAGTCAAGTTGAAGGAAAACTCTGAATTCAACTTTGGTAAACTTACGCTAAAGATTGATCTTGAGTTACATCTTGCTCAAAAGTGTGGTTGTGATATATATATATATATATATATATAACGTATGTATACATATGGAAAATAAAATTGATACTAAGGTAAAAATCAGTATCGATTTTATGCATCTTCAAATCAATTTTATTCACTTTTATCAATTCTATACGCTTAAAATCAATTTATACACTTTAAAATCTGAGCGTGTTGATAATTTTCTATATTTTTTTGTAACTGCACACCTATTGATCTGTTTATGCTGAGACTAATTTTTGTCCAAGCCAAAAATTCTTGTACGTACGACAAGAATGAAATGTAATTAGAACGTGTGACGTAACATGGCCAACCCGTACCATCTCGATTATTAATCGGCGCTACACTCTCCAAATACATGACGGACTCATTGCTTCAAAATACAAAAGAGTTATTTCTGACTGTACACATTTCATACAGCTGTTAGACGCGTACCGAGAGAGGAAGATCGATAGAAAGATCTACTGTTGTGTCATAGAATCACTAAGAGTCTCATATGTGCGAGACGAACAAACAAAACATCCGACTTTGATTTCTTCACCCCCTACAACCTCCTCGTCCTCTCACCTCGCAGGCTCGAACCTCTCCTCCCAACTCTGAGCTATGAACTGAATCGCCCAAACTGCGAACTCACAAAACTTTCAAAAATCTCTAGCTTATATAATATCTTCTGAATTTTCTTATTCACAAATCATATAAGAACACGTGTTTTTTTTACTTTTATTTAATTTAAATTAATCATATCTTAAGTCAGGCGACAGATTGTTTACTTCCAATACTCGGCCTTCAACACTGATATCCAAAACATATCTCTAACATGTCGCCCCAAGGGACTTACAAAACAACCTGTCAACTTAACAATCGCGCCACAAGTTTACCATATGACATTCGCACGCGACCTACTCTTCATTTAAAAAACTTAAGGTAACTTACAATTTATTAATACAAAAAATAACTTCCTGATATAATTAAGTATCATCCTTAATTATATAACACAAAGTCACTTTACTGTCATTATGTTGTATCCCGGGATGAGATCAATCACAACGTAATACAAATACATATACAAATACAGGCGGACTCTTTCATTTCGGATACGAACAGGTTTATTAGTTTCTGGCTTCGGTCTATGGCGACACGAGGAGAGCGACACAATTCTTAAAAGTCTATGCTAATCATACTATGCTAACCCCACCCCGATGCGCGGCGTATCTTGTGGTGTTTAAGATTTCTGTCGGTAGAGGTCCGAAAAACTCAACCGCATGCCTCAACGGTCGTCTAAACGGTCGAATACCCAACTGACGTCTTTTCAAAATCCTCAAATTCTCAGGACCCTCTCTTCTGGCCATGACGTCATCCACACTCTAGCCCCATTTCCTGTCTGAGGGTTTATTATGACAAATGGTGATTGTCATATCCTTTGCGCACGAGCGTAAAACAGCACTAAATGACTCTGAGCCTTACCAAACTGAATGATAAAATATAATTAACGAAAAATGATTAATATAAAAAAACCATTCCGTAATTATATAACAATAATAGATTAGCCCAATAAGCTTTAACGCATCGTAATATTTATCAAATTTACTTTCGACTGATATAAAACCACAAAAACAAGTCAAACAAGTCTCTATCAAGGTTATCTTTGTCTGGTATGAATCCAAATGAGTGCAGCATTTCTTGATGGCATTGCTCAACTTATTAATGTGCAGTTTCTTCCTAAACAATTATAGAACAATTTATTCGGCCTGTTAAACTATTTTGAGACCCTAAAATAAAAATAGATAGCTGTAACTAATATTGAAAGTGTTTTTGAGACAATTTTAACAGATACAATCTTATTTTCTACAATTTAATAAAATTATTCCTCGTTGTTTTTGTATGTATATACTGAACACTTTTTTGACTTGACCAATATAACATTTTAGCTGACTGAAAAAGTGGATATATATATATATATATATATATATATATATATATATATATATTAGTCTCTGTATCTAATTTATAATTCCGTTGATGGGGAAAAAAACAGATTATACAATTTGCAAATTCTTCAAACTGATTTCTTGGAAAAAAAGTTCGTAAAAAAAGAAGAGACGAAAAACACACATGCTACTTGAAAATAATCAGGTAGCACGTGTGTGTAGTTAAAAGGAAAAACACCGACAGAATTACCTAAGCTAAAACGTAATAAAGTACTCAATACATTAGATAGAGCTAATATTATGAAAATAATTCTTATATGGCCAAGAGCGAGTCTACCTAGGTTTCATCAAACGGCTCTTCAAAATTGCTCTGGCTCAGAGCAATCAAAATTGCTCTGGCCCAGAGCAATCATGAAGAGCCGTTTAGTGAAACCTAGGTAGACTCGCTCTTGGCCATATAAGAATTATTTTCATGATAGATAGACAGATAGATAGTTTTTTGAACGAATATCCATAAAAAATGGATAAATAAAAACAAAGAGATGTAGATAATTGTGAAAAAACTCAGGTAGATAATTTCGGCTGCTCTTTTACAGTAAGTCCTTTTCATTTCACTCTGTATGCGTTCATCCCAAATATGGGCAACTCGGAGCACTATCTTAGATTATTATGAGTAGACAAACATAGAAAGAAAAAGAGGCATTGTAATATATATATATATATATATATATATATAGAAAGAAAGAAAGAAAGAAAGATAAAAAGAATATACATATATTCTTTCTTTCTTTCTAATCTATTTCTCTCTCTCTCTCTCGCTACTTTCTTTCTCTCTCTCTATATATATACTCCTGAACAAAAATATAAATCCACCCTAAAAACTAAAGAAAAAAAGACTCAATTTAATTGAAAAATTCATCATATATAATCTACGTAATAAAAAGCAATTAAAATTCTAATACTTAAAATACTTAAAACATAAATGGGTAAAGAAACTAGATTATCTGAATTTGAGAAAGGCGAAATTACAACTCTGAAAAGAGTCTAAAAATCTCAGAGAGAAATTTGGAGGTCTTAGGACGCAGTAAAACCGTTGTCTGCAATTACAGAAAAATCAAAATAAGTATTGAACAAGAAAACCGACTACCCGGCCAGAAAAATTATCACCACAATTCAAAAGAATTGTTTGCGAATTAAAAAAGAAAACTTCGTCAACATAAAAAAATATTGAAATCTCTAGTGGATGCGATGCCCTTGCGGTACTAGGACAATTAGAAGACATTTAGACAACGAAAAATTACGCATAATAAAAGAATTCATCGTCCAAGGTTAACTATAAAGTACAAAGAGAAACGACTGGAATATTCTCGTCAATATCAAACCATGAGAGCAAAAGAATGGCGAAAAGTTGTTTTCTCGGACGAAAGAAATTCAATTTAGATGGTCCAGAAACTTTCAGAAGTAGTAGCACGCAAAGAATTACCCCTCAACAAGGAGTAGCGGAGGAGGTGGGGGGAAGCTTCTCATTTTAAAATTATTCAGTCTATTTATCATTTATTCCTATCTGTTACAAACAACTTGCTTCAAACATATCAAGTACAAATTAACTTAAATTGATATAAACAATGCTCTAAAAAATTTACAGGACTTCTTCAGATCAAACAAGTAATGGATTAAAATAAATTTTTTTCACATTCACAATTTGACTAAAAAAAACAACTTATTTCTCCTATATAATAAACCAAGCCTAAATTATGTAAATTTAATATTCAATTTTTGAATATTTTATTGGTCTTGATTGGAATTATTCTCTCCGCTGGATTTATTGGATTGAATAATATCTTATATATATATATATATATATATATATATATATATGGTTTCTCAAAAATAGATGCAACTCATTAATATGGTAATGATTATTACTGAGACAAGCGCAATGACGGTCATTGGGTACACGTTCTGTAAAAAATGCATCCTATAAACGCGAAACACCAGATTAATGTTTATTTGATTATAATTATATAAGCTTCCAGGTTGGTTTGGTTGCTTTCTTTGTTTAATGGCATATCAACCTTTGTAGGTAATTTAATGCCAAAGCCATTTTCCAAGAAGATCAGTAGTGGTACTATTTAACCTATAGCTGGGAGGATACGGGGGTTCATACCTTTCCTAAGGGTATTTGCCCGAAAGTGAACGTATTAGCGCGACTGGAGTACGAACTCGCTTACTACGATTCCGCAGTCCATCGCTTTAACCATTACACCACGAGGACACCCCCTATAAGCTTCCAGGTTGCATGTGTATGTACACAGTTTTGAATGATTTTGTCTCCAAATAAGTAGTAACACAAAATATTTTTTCCTCTTTTATCCAAGGCATTGTGACAGACGATTCATCATCATCATTATGTCGTGCCGCTAGCATGGATATCCCTGACCCTCTCTAGCCACTTCTCTTTATCGGTTATCGCCTCTGGCAGGTCTTCAGGGCTACATCCCATATCCTCACATAGCTGCTGAATGTATGTTCGAGCTGGTCTTCCTGCTTTTGCCCGGTCATATGAGGGGGTCCATTGGAGTACATCCCTTATGAGCTCGTCCCTGCTTCTCCAGCAGTGTCCTGCATGTCTGGTTCGTCTAACTTGGATAGTTTTCGTGATGGGAGGCAGGTGGCCATATAGTTGGTGCCTTGTGGGGTGCTGCCGCCAGGACTTGTTCAATATTGCTCGCAGCATTCTTGTGTAATTGCCGTCTAGCTTCTTCTCCAGCCGTTTAGTTAGCGTCCAAGTAGTGCATCCATACAACAGTATCGATACGACCACTGCCTGGAAAAAACTGCTTTTCATTTTATCGGTCAGGTCTGATTTCTATATGATCGATTGCCTATCGATAGCTGTCCTTGTCGGTTGATGAGACGCTGCTTCCTAGGTCGGTGAATTCGTCTACAAGTTTCAGAGGGGTTCTGTCTAGTGTGGAGATGTCGCCTGTTTGATTATAGTACATATATTCCGTTTTGTGTGCATTGATATGGAGGCCAATGCCTGCAGCGGCTCGTTACAAACTATGCAGTAGTGTTTCGGCTTGGTTGGGTGTATTTGCCAGTATCGCTATGTCATCGGCGTAGTCGGCGTCAGTAATTCTTTTTGCAGGGTACATTTTGCTTCTTTTCTTTGTCAGCTCGAAGCCGTTTTCTCTGATTTTATCAATCGATTTTCTAAGCACGTAATCTAGACAGATGATAAAGAGGTACTGAGCTAGCGTGTCTCCTTGTAGTACTCCTGCTACAATGTCGAAGTATTCTGTGTCTCCATCTGGTGAACGTACTTTCACTTTGGTGTTTCTATAGAGAATCGTTATTGCTTCTACGGTTTCTTTATGTAGACTGTATGCTTGTAGGATTTGTTCCGTCTTTCCGAAATCTGAAACGAAAAAGTACACGACATTATTATTAGTTAAGTTATTAGCAGTCTCATGGGTCCCATGTATACTGAGATAATCAATACATACATACATACATATATGTGTGTGTGTGTGTGTGTGTGTGTGTGTGTGTGTGTGTGCAAGTGTGTGTGTGAATAAACAGGATTTGGTATTAAAAACTAACAAGGTTTGATATCCCATTGAACCCAATACCCTCACGTAAAACACACACACACACTATCTCTCTCACACACACATATACATAATATATGTGTGTGTGTGTGTGTGTGTGTGTGTGTGTGTAAATTTGTGACTGGTGACTGGTTAAACGAGAGAAAAGTAAATATTTTCAATTAAATAGGTCAGCAAATTAATCTGAATTTGCTATTTTAGGCTTGTAGGTTTTTATTATCTATATTTGATACACACACACACACATATATATGTATATATATATATATATATATATCAGATGACTGGATGTGCTGTCCATAATCGTCGAAATAAATAAAAGCCAATTCAATTTCCCCTTTTTTTTGCGTAAACCGGATGGTGTATCAGAGACTGATCATCTCTGATAGGGTCTACTGGAGGAGGGGAGCATGATGTTTGAATACCCGAAACTCTCCAAGGGACCAATCAAAACATCACTGACAACACCCTCCGGCGCCCAATCTATTAAGGCGTATATATATATATATATATATATATATATGAAATATGTATATAAAATATATGTACATATGAAATAAAATTTATTTGAAATATATACATGAAATATATTTGAAATATATGATATAAATACAAATTAAAAAACACATTTAAGAAATAGAATATATATATGAAATAAACACTCAGAATATCAAATTCAGATTCATTTGTGAACCTATTCTTTATATATATATATATATATATATATATATATATTGTCGTATAAAGACGGCATGAAATTGCTATTAAATATATATAATAACTAATATATATATATATATATATATATATATATATATATATATATATATATATTATGTTATATAATAGTTCTATCACAGGTAGTGAGCACTATCCAAATTATACCGCATTTGGTCTGCCACTAACCCACTAAATGAGATAGTGATAACAATACACTGTTGAAATATATATCTATATATACATATATAGAAAGAAAGAAAGAAAGAAAGAGGATATTGTGAAGTAAGGAAAGAAGTTAGAGTAAGAGGGGTTAAAAAGATTTTTAAAAATTTACAGAGAACAAACGTGAGAGAGAGAGAGAGAGACAGATAGACAGAGAAGGAAAGAAAGAAATAAGAGTGAAAGACAAATAAAGATATTATTGGGAAATAGAGAAATAAAGAAAGACATTAGAGAGAGAAAGAGTGTGTGTGAGAGAGAGAGAAAGAGAGAGAGTGAGTGAGAATGTGTGTGTGTGTGTGTGTGCATACTGAGACATTCATAAATATGTCATCATCATCATCATATCGTGCTGGCAGCACGGATATCCCTGACCCTCTTTCGCCACTCCTCCCTATCGTTCATCGCCCTAGGTAGGTCTTCAGGACAACAACCTGTATCCTCACATAGCTGCTGGATGTACGTTCGTGCTGGTCGTCCTGCTTTTGCGCGGCCGTGTGTGGGGGTCCATAAGAGTACATCTCTTATGAGTTCATCTCTGCTTCTCCAGCAATGTCCTGCATGTCTGGTTCGCCTAACTTGAATAGTTTTCGTGATAGGGGGCAGGTGGCCGTACAGTTGGTGTCTTGTTGGGTGTTGCCGCCAGGACTTGTTGAGGATTGCACGCAGCATTCTTGTGTAATTGCCATCTAGTTTCTTCTCCAGCCGTTTTGTTAGCGTCCATGTAGTGCATCCATATAGCAGTATCGATGTGACCGCTGCCTGGAAGAAACTGCGTTTCATTTTATCGGTTAGGTCTGATTTCCATATAGTCGATAGCCTATTGATGGCTGTCCATGCTTTCGTTAACCTCGTTTCGATGTCCTTTTCGGTTGATTCGACGCTGCTTCCTAGGTACGTGAATTTGTCTACTAGTTTAAGAGGGGTTCCTTCTAGAGTGGAGATGTCCCCCGTTTGGTTATAGCACATATATTCCGTTTTATGTGCATTAACATGGAGGCCTATGCTTGCTGCTGCTCGTTCCAAACTATGCAGAAGTGTTTCGGCTTGGTCAGGTGTATTTGCCAGTATCGCTATGTCATCGGCGTAGTCGGCGTGTATTTGTTAAGAATATCTTCTTTTTACTTCCTTATAAAAGAATGTCGAGATGCCCGTGGAAATGGACGCAGCGACAACGTGTTCAAATCCTGGACGAGGCTAATTGCATAGCACTAATATCCTTGGGAAAGGTTTGGATCCAATTATTTTACCTTCTAGTTATGGGTAAATAGTAGGGTAGGCTGAGTTCTTCAGGCCTAGTTAGGCTACCAATCTAGGAGAAGGAAAACTTTGAATTCAAGCATGCTAGATTACGTTTAATGATTGACTTTGAGTTGCATCCTACTCGTGCGGTGGGGCTGGGTAAATATATACAAAAGAATGTCGATCACTGTACGGAAGAAATCTCTCCCAAATATTTCCATCGAAACCTTTTGGCAATCTATTTAAGCCTTATCAGGTTTCAAGATTTGAATGATTGTGAAAACTCTAAACTATAGATATTTTTTTTTTTAATTACGCAGTTTTTAATTGAAAACCTTTCTAGAAGTGGAAATTACAGTTTTTAATTAAACCAAAATCCATTCGGTTAGGGCAGAAAAATATGCCGACTGTATCTCTGCCGAGAGTTAAGACTCCCTCAGAGAATGTCCTGCATATGACACTAAACTGCATACAATGGTGAAGTTCCAGTACTTGATTTTGAGGGAATGTGGAGTATTCCTTGATTGGTATGACTCCCATGTCTACTCTGACTCGGATTGATAGTTTCTGTTAGTGTCTCATCTATGAGTTAGATAAAACTTTGTAATCATTTACAATTCTTGAAACCATATTGATGTGAATAAAGAAATGATTAAATACGATAGTTAGTATTACATAGTAATGCTTAGAACCGATTTAACTTTGTGCAAACAATAAATTGCAATACTTGATATTAATTAACTTTATGCAAAGAACTGATAATATTTGATAAAATAATTAGTATTACATAGCAATACTTGAAACCATTTCAACTATGTCAAAACGTCGTCCTGTTGACTTTAGGAAGTAGGTGTACGTCCTGTTATGCCACCCATGCAACTTATGCAGTATGTCAAAGGGATCTTTCCGGTCAATATTCAACAACCGTATCTCTTATGGTCACGTCTGAGTCAAATGGATCTGTTTGAAATTGACAGTTGATTTTTTTAATCTTTAAAAGAAAGTAAATATAAACACAATTCCTTAACTTCTTGTACGATTAACGCTATTCCCTAATATCTTGGCATAAGATAACTCTAGACTGGATGGTTTGAAACAACCAATCAACCAATCAACTAATTATCTTGTTAAAGCTTCGACGAAAACTTTCGGTTAATCAAATCAAAACATTGCATTAGCCAAATTGTCTGTGAATTCATCAATATATTTATAAAATTATTTTCAATATATTAATAAAATTATTTAGGAGTCTAATCAGAAACTTCTTTGAAGCAGAAAGAAGCGGTTGTTTTGGTGACAAAATATTATGTAGAACAGGACGACACAACAGCTTTATATATAGACAGCACACTTAATTATACCATTTAAAAAGAAATAACATACTGGTGAAAACCCAGCCTCTAGATATGAGCGGCATTTTTAAAAATGACCCGTAGTTTAAATTGCAGTTTGGTTGGATTTGGTTGATTTGTTTAACGACATTTCAAATCCTTATGGGTTATTTATAACCAAAATTTGATTCATTTCTAAATGTTTGATTATGATCCTAACTATATTTTTAATGCTCCAAAGAATTTTTAAAAATTGTCCTATTTCTAATTCGCCTATATTTTTGCACAGATTTATTTCTAATACAAATAGTGGTGTAGATGTTTGCTTTCAAGTATTCCTATCTTATACAAATAGTGTATACAAGATGTATGCTTTCAAATCTTCTTGTTTCTTCTTGAAAGATTTCGCGTATTAGTTCAAATGAAAAACATCATTTTATTTTATAACTGCTTTTTATTTCTTTTAACCCTATAAAAGTGAAAATTTTAAAACATATTCAATTTTTTTGCGGGGTTCTACAATTAATTTATTCCTCACGATTATTCCTCTGTTACATAACAAATTTTAGTTAATTTTCGAAAAAGCAACAGCCTTTATTCAAATCTGTATTTACCCTAAAAATTCAGCGATAACAGAGAAGGACACACGGTGTAGTTGATAAGGCGTTGGCTTGGAAAGTGCTTCTGATTGAAATCAACTAGAGGTTACTGGTTCAATCCCAACAACAGGTAAAAATAACAAGTAATACTTACTATAACGTATGACTTGTACCCAGTCATGTTTAACAGTACTGGAACAATCTACCTACGTCGATCAAAAAGGGATCTGAGTTCGGCATAAAATACCAGAAGACCGAAGGATATATCGGCCAAAACATTGTGAGTATAAATATGAAGATGAGGTTAATGTTCAGAATATTCAAAGTGATATGAATTGTATCATTTAATCAATAAAAATTATTTTATATTTTTCCTTGTTATAAACATATTAAAGTCTGTGTGTATTTTTTACTCAAAGATATTTCTTTTCAGATTGATTTGTTTGGTTTGGTTTTATGGCATATCAACCGTTGTAGGTTATTTAATGCCAAATATTTTTTATACATATATATTAAACATGTGATTTCTAAACGCATTTTGCTGATGACTTTTTCACGCAGTTAAATGGTTTCACTTATTTTTATCGAATACTAATAGTTCTATTTACTATTAATAATTTGCTTGCGCACAGTTCAATGTTATCAAGTATTGCTATGTATCACTAACAATTTAATCAAACATTAGTCAAACAAAAGGTAAATGTAAAAATGGTTCTATTTCTAACAATTCCGTTTAGCATAGGTACAGAGTTTAAATGTGAAACAGTTCAATTTGACCCTTAGATAGGACCCTATAAGGTGCTACCACTCCGAGCAAGAGGGGACCTAGAAGCGATAGAATGAAGAGGTACATCACATTTCCCAAATATCCAGCATTAATGCAGCCTCACCATCAGATTGTTTAATGTCATATACAGGACACTTGCAGATGTACATACCAAACCATACTCCACTTTTTTGAATATATTGACACGTGCATACCAAAACAGACATCACTTCTTTATATATATATATATATATATATATATATATATATATATATATATATATATATTGACACGTACATACCAAAACAGATACCTCTTCTTTATATATATTGACACGTACATACCAAAACAGATAACTCTTCTTTATATATATTGACACGTACATACCAAAAGAGAAACCATTTCTTAAAATCTATTGACTAGCACATACCAAAACAGACGCCACCTCTATATTTATATTGAAACCTCTTTATATATTTATTGACACGCACATACCAAAACGGATGCCGCTTCTTTATATACATTCACACGTACATACGAAAACAGATCCCACTTTTTATATCTATTGACATGAACATACCAAACCATACGCCACTTAGGCAGCGGTCGTATCGATACTGCTATATGGATGCACTACTTGGACACTATCTAAACGGCTGAAGAAGAAGCTAGACGGCAGTTACACAAGAAGGTTGCGAGCAATATTGAACAAGTTCTGGCAGAAACATCCCACAAGGTACCAACTATGCGGCCACCTGCCTCCCATCGCGAAAACTATACAAGTTAGACGAACCAGACACGCAGGACACTGCTGGAGAAGCAAAGACGAGCTCATCAATGATGTACTTCTATGGACCCCCGCATATGGCCAAGCAAAAGCAGGACGACCAGCTCGAACATACATACAGCAGCTATGTGAGGATACGAGATGTAGCCCTGAAGACATGCCGGAAGCGATGAATGATAGGGAGAAGTTGCCGGAAGCGATGAATGATAGGGAGAAGTTGCGAGAGAGGGTCAGGGATATCCGTGCTGGCGGCACGACATGATGATGATGATATATATATATATATATATATATTGTCACGTACATACTAAAACAGATGCCGCTTTTTTATATATATTCACACGTACATGCGTAAACAGATCCTACTTTTTATATATCAAAACAGACACCTTTTATTGATATATATTGATATATACGCATTTAACGTCATAGTTATCGTTATAGAAATTGGAGACTGGAATTTAAATTCAGGACAAGGCAGTCTGAAGTTCATTTTGTGCTACTCCCGGCTATGACTAAGTAGTTGGCAATCTAGTCTCTTTAGTC
Source organism: Sepioteuthis lessoniana (assembly GCA_963585895.1). Classification (NCBI taxonomy): domain Eukaryota; kingdom Metazoa; phylum Mollusca; class Cephalopoda; order Myopsida; family Loliginidae; genus Sepioteuthis; species Sepioteuthis lessoniana. The sequence continues at coordinate 14,605 of CAUZXS010000750.1, forward strand.
TTTTTTAGGTAACCAGTCTATGAGCAAGAAAAATCCTAATTCAAACCAGCTTTACTTCACTTAAAAATTCACCTTGTGTCACATCCTGTTCGTGGTGGAGGGATGTCGGAAAGTCAAATATCGTTTTGACATTGTATTCGTTTTGTAAAAAAGAGCGTTTAATCCAAAACCATAGAAAATCATACTTGGAAAATATGAATTTTCCTGGGTTGAGAAAGGTCTTATAAATGCTACGCAATAAAAAAATTAGTCGCCAGAAACATGGGGTTTTAAAGATGGACCATGAATGGTTCAGATGTAACCTCCAACGATACGTTTTGCCTAATCGACCAGGGCTGTAGAATATACTGACTGCTTCTCTGCAGGGGTGTAAGAACCCACCACGAGTATCCTGGATATGACACTAAACAATCTAATGATGAGGCTGGAGCTTTGGGAAATGCAGAGTACCCCTTCATTGCCATCGCTCCCAGGTCCAGTCTTGCCCGTTGTGGTGGCACCTGGTAGAGTCTTATCTATGGTTAGAATAGAACTAAACTGTGTACTTATGCTAAACTGAACTGTTTGAAATACAATTGTTTTTGAATAGAATTGAACTGTGTACATATACTAAACTGAATTGTTTGAAATATATCTGTTTTTGACATTTAACTGGACTGTTTGGGCATTTTACTGTTTGTAAACAAAAACTATACTTATACTAAACTAAATTGTTTGAAATTTAATTCGGCATTAAATGACCCGAAAACGGTTGATATGCCGTAAAACAAAACAACCAATCAACCAACCCAATGATACATTATAGTATTTACTTTCTAAATTGGCTGCGGCGTCCTCTTTAATTGGGGAAAAGCGTAAAAACAAAGTTCCACTCTTCTCCCATTTCACTTTTACCGGTTTCCACTGATTGTTATTCAAATATTTGGGTGGGGTTGAAGGTTGGAGTGAACTTACACTGATCGGCTGTTCAACGTTAACCCCTAACTCGATTACCTTAGGATCCCTAATTAAGAATTACCCCAGGTACCCCAGCTGCCAATTTCCAACCGACTATCATCATTTCAGAGGATTTAAATGATGGTAATTTACCCATGGCCACCCTTCAAGATAAAGGGTTCACTTTACTCCCGGAATCCATTCAAGCTTTCCAGTTCGGCTCACTGGTTCTTAGTTAATTGCTATCGGTTTCGACAATTAGATTTGCATGTGATTGCAACAAAAGGGTTTCAATTGTAAAGCGGACAAGTACAAGCAGTGAAAAGAATCCACTTGTGGAGCTGACTTTTACACAAATGCATAATGTTCGAAGGCGTGCTTAGCGTAACGGTCATCATCGTAGGAAATGAAATCGGTAACACGAGTTCAAATCCTAGATGAGACTCTTTGAACAACTATGGAAGGCAGTAATCACTGGGGATACGGTTACAAGACTCAGCATTCCTATCCGAGGTCGCGGTAAATCACCTGAAGAAGGCCAGAGGTGAAATTTGGCCGAAACGTAGTGAAAGAAAAAACAACACATAAACTACCAAGATGAGGACAAAAAGTCCGCAATAAATAAAAATTAATTCTGAGACTCTTTGAGTTTCACTCTGGCTTAATGTCTTTGGGAAAAGAATGTCTTTAGGAAAAATGTTTTTGGGAAAAGAATTCTGCTCATTCAAAAATAAGTAAATTGTAAGATAAACTTCTCTTTGTTAATACTGACCTGAAACCAACAATTAATAAATTCCTTCACGCAAGATAGCAACAACAATGGAGCGATAGCATCCACAATAAACTCTTCCAAATTCAGCCCACCTTAGGAGAGTGGAGACCAGCATCGAGAATATCAAGAACAGAACAAGTTGTTATATCCCGATTGCGAATTGGTCATACAAGGCTTACTCACTTTTTCATTTTGAAACAGGAACCACTACCACAGTGTTTAACCAGCCAGACAACTTGCACGGTTAAACACATTCTTATAGAATGCAGAACTTTCGTTGTTATCAGAAAGCCATTTTTCAAAGTAAATAACTTAACCGATCTGTTTGAGAACGTCAAAATAGATGACATTCTGTCCTTCTTGAGAGAGACAGAGTTGTACCAAAAAATATGACAACTTAAAACTGGTTCATCTTGTGCAAACAAATGAAATCCTGCTAATAGAAAATTCTACCTACCTTAATATTTGTTTTGAAATCTTTGGTTAAATATGTATGTATATATAGACAGAATTTGGCGTTGAATGACCTACAAAGGTTGATATGCCATAAAATCCAACCAATCAACCAACCAACAAACCAACTAACCAACCAACTTTTTGTTAAAGCAATCAAAAAGAAAACCCAAAAAATTCAAACCAGCTATACTCCACTTAAAAATGTTCTATGTGTCACATCCTATTTATAACAGAAGGATGAAGTAAAAAAAAAAAGGAAAAAATGTTTAGGTTAGGTTAGGTAGTTCAATGGCATACCATCCCTTGATTATTATGTAACGTCAAATCTTGTTTATGTATATGATTTTTAAGTGAATTGTAAGTTGGCCAACCGATGTCTCCCTTTTCAGTAGGTTTTGAGGAGGGTGCTATTTCTTTCCCTGGATTACTCCACTTACCCTTAATCAATGACTTATAATGCTAAGTGTTCAGCAAGGAGGCATCAAATTGCATATTTTGAGTCTTTGGTATGATTCCACCTGGGATTGAAACCCGGTCTCCTTGACCATTGGCGAACACTCTAACCATTATGCCAAAAGGGCCATGTCAATAAGATTTTTGATGAGCTTGCTCATTTGTTTGTATATAGTTAAATGGTTTTAAACACAAATATTTCTATGATGGTTTCAAGTATTGCTATACAACATGATTCGTTTGTACACGGTTAAGTGGTTTCAAACATTGCTATGAATTACTCATTGTTCAATTTAATACAATTAAATAGTTTCATGTTAAATAAATAATTAAATAGTTCTATTTAGTGTATAGATGGAACTCTATCATATACTCAGAGCGTAACTGAAAGAAATGTTGATGAATGAGTACTCCATACTCTCCAGAGCTCCAGGACTGGTGCCTCACTATCAGATAAGTTAGTATCTTATCAAAGACACTCGTTGCGATGAAGTTGGGTCTTACCACACTGCAGGGATGTAGTCAGTGTATTCTACTGCTCTAGCCAACTGGTCTTCCCTACAAATATAATAGTCTTGTACAATGAATAGTTCTCAAGCAACAGACGTATATTTGTGTTTTGACGTACAGGTCTGAAATATTAAAAAAGAAGTTGGTGAAAATTATTTCACATCAGATCAAAATTTATACATCATTATTAAATCATTTCCGACCAAGGATTTTTTAAACGTAAGTGAAGTAAAGTTGGGGATCCCTTTTCAATAGCTACTGCACAAAGGTGTAGGGGAGTGCGCAACTCCTTTCCCAGGATTGACCCACTTTACTCCTGATCCATACCTTATGACGCTGAGGGCTAAGAAAGGAGCCATCAAGTACCATTTTTTGAGTCTTTGGCGAACACTCTAACCATTATGCCAATTCAAAACATTATTACAAATAAAACTCTTTAAGATCTTGCATGCTTACTCCAAAACATCATATTCTGTTTCTTTTTTTTATTTCAGGTTTACAAGGTTCTTATTGCATTTCCTGAGAGGACATTTCAATAAATCTCAGGTCAGAAGGTAAGTAAATTCCATTAAATAATTATCTAATGGGTATGACAGAAATATCTCCGATATTTTACTCTGTCACTTCTGTAAGGCGCGAGGAAACTTCGGCTAGTAGCAATGGTAGCCCCCCACTCTAGCTAATGTCTTACCATTTTGTTTCTATTTCAGATGCGATCAGTTGCGCGTTCGTGGTTTGGACCAATGAACCATCGGAATGATGCTCTTCTGGATAGAATTTTCAAGCCATATCAGTATTGATTTTCAATCCAGAATAGTATCATTCCAACATAAAATGAAATGCACATGTGGTCTGGAGGGATTTCTGGATAGCCCGCTTAATTTTCACGAGGAAAATAATGTCAACTAAAATTTTGTTTGTTTCCTTTAGACCTAGTGGTATGGCTTGAAACAATTCGACAAAACCACATACAAAACAATTGTTGTGTTAGTAAAATGCTAATTCCTGTGTATGGAGTGAGTGAGGGAGAAGCTCGCTGTGATTGGATATACTAATCACGTGATGAGCCTAGAAATCTTGGCGCAAAAATCCAAAATCAAGTCAGGCAGATTCCACCAGACGTTTCGTGAAGCGCGAACGTTAAAAGCTCTCTGAAAGACAACCTTAAGATACCGCATTTCTTCAGCGCCCCGGCAAGTCCCTTAAACGCACGGAGGACTATGTATTGTTATTAATTGTTTCACGTGTTGATTAATAAATTGTTAGAATTAAACGATGTATTCATTCATTTATTTGTTGCTGTTAGCCTTAGAATAAACGCTATACCAACACAATACAATCATCAGATGTTTCTTGAATTTTAGTTATCTTCCGTTGAAAATAACATTTTCAGGATTTTAAGGCAATGGCGGATTTTAACCTATTTTGTTTTTCAATTTTTTCTAGGGAAAGTTTTTTTTCCGTATAGTCAAATGATTAAGTTAGAAAACACAGTTATTGCTTTTATGTACATTTTTATACCCTTATCTCTATATTAACTTTTCCTTTCATTAAAAAAAGGGACAAATGGAGATGTTTAATTGTCAGATTGTTAAATATGAACCTGCAATCTAAAGAAAATTGTTTTAATATTTTGTTCCACGGATTAGGAAAATATTCATTTTTTTTCGATGCACAGATCATATTCAGATGGAATACATTAGCTTTTCAAGTATTCATTTCTTTTCTTTTGATTATTCCGTCATGTATCCCAACAGCAGAGTTTGTTAATAACATTGATATAAGAGAAATATTATACCAAGATTTTGATGTTTTTTATTGAAAAATATATATTTACCAAAAGAAAAAATAAAACAAAATCTCTTCATTTTATCTAAGGCAGAGTTTTATGAGTATGTGAAAATGGCTGAAATATCTTCAATGAAAAAATAACTTGAATTCGTTTTTAGTTGTGCGGCCCGCCTGGATGAGCCATGCCTCATAAGGCCGGCTTCTAAAAAATATTATGGCATTTGGTTTAATGGCATATCAACGCTTGATGGTTATTTAATGCCATATCCTGTTTATACATATATACATAAATATGTATATGATTTTTAGTGAAGAGTTTGTTGGTAATTTCATTTTAAAATGAATCAGTCCTCATTTGTTTGCACACAGTTAAATGGTTTCAGGTAAAGTGAATGGTTATCAAATTCTATTTGATCCATAGATAGAACAGGTACTATTCATCCGTTTCTGAGTGGACCTAGGAGTAATGGCAATGAAGAGTTAATTCCGATTTTTCAAAGTTCCAGGACTGTAGTTTCACCTTCCGTTGGTTTACTGTCATATCCTGGACACTCAAAAACAGTCACCCATACCAGTTAAGTATTTTTTAAGTGTATAATAGCATTTATTAAAACAAGAAATATGGACTTGTTGCTATCAAAATTTGACAGAATAATGAAATGAGCAAGTGATGTTGTCAAAATAGCACCGATTGATTTGCCCAGTGAAGAGTGAAGATTTAAGTTGGTTGGTCGTTTGTCTGGGTTTTATGGCATATCAACCTTTGTAGGTCATTTAATGCCAAATTCTGTCTATATATACATGGCCCAGCGGTTAGAGTGTTCGCCAATGGCCCGGGAGACCTGGGTCCAATCCCAGGTCGAGTCATACCAAAGACTTTAAAAATGGTACTTGATACCACCTTGCTTAACACTCAGCATTATAAGGTACGGTTCAAGGGTAAAGTGGAGCAATCCTGGGAATGGAGTAGCGCCCTCCCCCACACCTTGGTGTAGTAGCTATCGAAAAGGGAGCCTTCGGGTCACCCTCAACTATGGTCGCTAACTTTACTTACTTATACATACATATTCAATCAAAGATTTCAAAACGAATATTAAGGTAGGTAGAATTTTCTATTAGCAGGATTTCATTTGTTTGCACAAGATGAACCAGTTTTAAGTTGTCATATTTCTTGGTACAACTCTGTCTCTCTCAAGAAGGACAGAATGTCATCTATTTTGACGTTCTCGAACAGATCGGTTAAGTTATTTACTTCGAAAAATCGGAGATTTAAGACAAAAAAGGTAAGTTTATGACAGTAGTTGTAGATAAGTTTTCGTTGATCATCCAACATTTGCTCGTCCATGTAAAGGGGTCCATAAGAGAACGTCGTTAATGTGTTCGTTCTTACTTCTCCAGCAGTGTCCCGCATGTCTAGTTTGTCTTTGGATGATTTTAGATATGCTGCTGTTTTGTGGGTTATTGCTTTCATAATTTGTTCAATATAGCTCGTAGCATTTTTGTGCAATTGACGTCAAGCTTTTTCTCTAGACGCTTAGTCAGCGTCCATGTGGTGCATCCATATAGTATTATGAACAAAACTGTTGCTTGGGAAAAATTGCGTTTCATAACAATTGCAATAATAAGAAATTAAGTCAGTGTTTGTATTCGTTCGAATACTTATAAACAGTATTTTCTATCACCCTTATGACCATTATCTTTCATTTGTTTGTCTTTTTTCATTCTTTCGCTTGCCTCCTCCTCAAATTTTCTAACCATTCTTTCTCGGTCTCCTCTCAGGTAGTGTAATCTTTAGTAAGCTAGACTAGCAAAACTTCGCGAGTGAGTTCGAGTTTCATTGGATGCCCCATTCACATGGCCTTGTGCCACATCAAAGAAAAATACTTAGCAAATTACATTATTCATTTGTTTTGTTTTTCATATCTTCATACGTCCTTCCTTCGATTCACTTTTTTACTCATTCCCCCTCCCTATATATCTGTTCTCTCTTTTCGTTGAATACCAACTTCCTTCCTTTCTTCTTTCTTCTCTCAACAATATAACTTTTCTTTTTCTCTTTCTTCCTTTATTTACTTCTTTCTTTTTCGGTTCATATGTTTCTTTCTCTCAAACTTCTCTCCTTTGTTAATTTTTTTTTTTTTTCCGTGGCGTAGTGGTTTATGTGGTGTAATGCAATATCGCAGTAAGCTAGTTCAAAACCCGGTCACGCTAATGTGTTCACTTTCAGGCTAAATGCCCCTTGTGAATGTTATAAACCCACTTATCTCTCCAGCTATGTGTTAAATAGTATCCTTAAAAGGATAGCTTTGGCATTAAATAACTCTTAAAAATTGATATGACATTAAATTAAGAAACTGAAACAGCCTTTTTCATCATTTAATTTCTTTTGTATTCTCTTCTTTTTCTTCCTTCCATTTTTTTCAATTTTTTTTTAATTTCGTTCTTTTACTTATTCAATTTCTTTTTTGTTCTCTACTTGTTCTCCCTTCATTTTTTTTTTAAATTTCTTTTTTTTTATTTCGTTCTTTTACTTATTCAATTTCTTTTTTATTATCTTCTTGTTCTTCCTTCAATTTTTTTCATATTTCTTTTTTTTTATTTCGTTCTTTTACTTATTCAGTTCGTTTTCCTTTCCTTCTTTCCTTCCTTCTTTCCTTCTTTCCTTCCTTCCTTCTTTCCTTCCTTCTTTCCTTCCTTCATTCCTCCTTTCCTTCCTTCCTTCCTTCCTTCCTTATCTGCAACCGTTTCTTTGTCTCTACATCATCTCTTCTTTTTTAAAAAAAAGTTCTTCGATTTTTTTTTTTTTGCTTTCTCCCTTCTTTTCCCATTACATTTAGTTCTCTTTCCTTCATTTGTTCATTCGTCTTTCATTTAAAGATAAATCTATTTCCCTATCCTTCACGCCTTTTTTCTTTTTTCCGATCATGCATTAATTTTTTCCTATGTTTTCTATTTCATTTGTAGCCATACTTAAACAT
>CAUZXS010000750.1:25000-39296 GCA_963585895.1 Sepioteuthis lessoniana
AATAAAACAGTTTGACATTTAAACTGTATACTCATGCGAAACTGAATTGCTTGAAAGATAACTTTGCCCAGTCGGCTGGGGCTGTAGAATACACTGACCGCCCACCCCTAACGTGTGTCCTGGATATGACACTAAACAATCTGATGGTGAGGTTCCAGCAGTGCTGGAGCTTTGGGGAATGCGGAGTACCCCTTCATTGCCATCGCTGCCAGGTCCACTTTGGCCCAGAGTGGTAGCACCTGATAGGGCCCTATCTATGGGTTAAATAAAACTAGCAGCATACTTATGCTAAACTGAATTGTTTGAGTAAACTGAATAGCTTGAAATAGAAATAATTTTGACAATTAAACCGTACTTACATTTAAACAGTGTGCTTATGCTTGACTGAATTATTTGAAATAGAACTGTTTTTCGTCATTAAAACTGTATTTACACTTAACTGAATTGTTACATATAACTACTTGAATAGTTTGAAATGGAAATGTTTTTGACAATTAAACTGTGTACTTATGCTAAATTGAATTGTTTTAAATAGAACAGATTATTTACATAAAAATGGATTTGGCGTTAAATAACCTACAAAGGTTGATATGCCATAAAACCCAACAAACCAACCAACCATTGAAAGATAACTGCTTGAACATTTAACTGTGTGTAAATAAAAAAAAATTCTGCACTTTTGCTAAACTGAATTGTTTGAAATAGAACTCTTTAATTATTTAACTGTGTGCAAACAAATGACTGATGTTTACCTGAATTGTTCGTGATACATAGTAATACATGGAATCATTTAACTTTGTTGACATGTTAAACTGAATTGTTTGAAATAGAACTGTTTATACATTTAACTGTGTGTGAACAAAAATCTATAATCAAACAAATGAGAAAAGTAAACTGTATTTATGCTAAATTGGATTGTTTGAAGTAGAACTGTTTGATCATTTAACTGTGTATTCGTATTAGATTGAAATAAGGGAAACCATTTAACTGTGTGAAAAAAATGAGCTCAGTCTCGTTTAAAAATATTCATCATATATTTAATACATATGTATTGAAAGGATTTGGCATTAAATAACCTATGATGGTTGATGTGCCATAAAACCAAACCAAACTAAACTAGATACAATCAACGGTGTCGTAAAAATACTATCTACGAAACAGAGGAACACACCCTCCCCAGTTATTTTGTTGTGAAAAATATCTCTGGAAAAATTATGGAATTAGAACACAAAGATTACATGATTATAATGGTTTGTGAATTAATGTTGGTATATTCAATTGTGAGAAGTTAGGGAATCGCGATCATTCATTATTCATATTTACCTTTTTTGTCGCTATTTCTTAAGAGTTCTTTTTTGCACGCGGTCTATCGAGTACGACTAATTATTAAGCAAATGTATTTGACTCATAGATGGGAGCCAAACAGGTATTACCAGTGTATTGAAGTGGACCCGGAAGTAATGAAGGGATATTCCACACTCGCCAGATCTTAAGCAATGAAGCCTCACCACCAGATGCAGTTTGATATCTTATCCGGGATACCATTTTTGTGGAGGATCTTACCCCCCACCCAACAGGGGTTACTGTCACCAAATTCTTAGCCTTGTTAACGGCAATTATGTTTTAAGTATTCCCAGCCAATAATAAAAATTTTCAAACAGATCCATTTGACCCATTGATGGAACCATAGCATATACTACGAATCTAAGTACGAGTGGACTTGGGAGTAATGGCAATGAAGGAGAACTCTGCATTACTAAGGTCTCCAGACTTGGAACCTTTCCATCAGATACAGTTTAAAGTCTTACTAAGAACACTTCTTTTAGGGGAAAGAGAGCTTTACCTCTCTGCAGGGGGATATCGTCATGTATTCTTAGCCTTACCGTCAGGGTTTCAGCATATTAAAGGAATTTCACCTTGTTTTTGTTTTTTGTTGGTCTTTTTTTAATTTAGCAATAGAAAGTAGAATTAGAAGTAAAAAAGATTCATTATTCTCTAAACGATCGTTAAATGCCTGTCTTTTAATTTTGGTTCTTCCAATGAAATTTTTGGCTATTTTTCACGCTCGAAACCACAGGATCAAAAATAAATTATCAGTTTGTTTAAATAGGTATCAACAGTTATGGAGGAAAAGTTAGTTGAAAAATAATAAATAACAAAAATCATACCCTAAGTAAAAAAAAACAAACTCAATAATCAAATCAACTATATAACTCTCTCTTTCTTTCTTTCTTTCTTTCTTTCTTTCTTTCTTTCTTTCTTTCTTTCTCTCTCTCTCTCTCTCTCTCTCTCTTTATATATATATATAAATACACACACACACACACACACACACACACACACACACATATATATATATATATATATATATTAAATAAAAAAGACAAATTTCGTCTGTATAATTTATTTAAGATCCTTTCAAGTTTCCTGATATGTGCCTTAGTTTCAGGTTGGTAGATGAACTTCCTAAAATTGTATCGAGAGCTTTTGGACCCTACATAGGCCATCATCAGGGGTTGTTTACTTGTGTAAGGTGTGTTGTTTTTAAAAATGCGTATTGAAAGTTTTATATAACATAAAAAAGATATGCAAACGCAGCGATGGATAAAAACACGGTAATTGATATATTCAAAAAAAGAACGCTATTTAAAAGGGGAACGCTATCAACGGAAAAGAATACTATCATGGGATAAGGGAAAAATAGAGGTTTACCAGTAAATTTTTCCTTTTTTAACCACCCCATTTCTTTTATATTCGTACCAAATATTTACTGAATCTCGCTATATTCAACTTTTTTTACCATGTGACATTAAACAATATTTTTCCGAATCTCCAGCCAAGCTGCTATTTATTAAAAAATGAAAATAAAAAATAAGAAAAGAATGAGTCATCGACTGGAAGGTTCAGCTTTTACTCCCATACAACCATCATTTGCCTCAAATACATTGAGATAATAAAAATATGAGGAATTACTAATGGAGCAAGCCTTAAAATGGGACCCTATTTGGTTCTTGTTTAACACAGATGAAAATGAATAGCTAATCGGAGTCCCTATGTGTAAATATTATGTTTTGTAGTTGAAAATTTTCTCTATCCAACGGTGTTATTATGCTCCCTATAAGAATTGTATGTGTTTACCTTACCGCTTTGTCAAGGACAAGAGGTGACACAAAATCAATTTTCTAGTGGAGTAAAGCTGGTTTGAATTCAGAGTTTTCCTTCTCCTGGTCTGGTTGCCTAGCTAAGCCCAAAGAACTTAGTACGCCCTACTAATTACCCATAATTGGGAAGAGAACTTATAGATTCATGCCTTTTCGATTGTCATTAGAAAAAAGTGAAACGCAATCAGATTCTTTCAGGAATTGAACTCAGGTCACTGATTCCATGTCCAATGATTATAACCGATACGCCACACACCAGACGCATCTTAAACTTGTTACTCTTGTAGGTTCCGTTGACATAAATATGTGGCATGAATCAGTCTGCTCCTTACCCAGCTGTGAGCAAACTAAGCTCTCTGGCCTTGGTAAGACAACCGCTTCGAGAAAGGAACAAAATTCTGAAATCAAAATTTGAGTGACGTTGTTTGAAAGAATCTGTGATGCATTGGTGCCCCATTCATCTGTTTACAGCTTTTACAAATGTGTGGCTAGTTCTACACTAACTTTCACCACTATAAACAAATCACACGGCTCACATCTTTCACTGAACTCTTGGACCTTTATATTCTAAGAATATATATATATACATTTTTGGCTCAACATTATATATATACATATATATCTTTGTTGAAGGTCCAAAGAAAGAATAAAAATATGTCTTAAAATAGGTAGGTCCACGAAGAGAAATCTAAAAAAATGCAAATCACTTCGTGTACCTACCTATTTTTATATATATATATTTATATACGACTGAGTCAAAAGTAGACGGACCGTACGTTGAATAAGGTTTGTGTTATACAATACTATATATTACAATTAGATTTATAACATAGAGAGTGTCTCAAAGTAAATCCATCCCATAAATATCATAATTCATATTTCATCAAGTCATATTTCATATGAGTCTCGAAAAGCAATTACTTCAGAAAGGTCAACACAGATGACAAGGACAGAAATTGATTGACTTTTTTCAACAGTGCACATGAAAGACCAACTTCTTGGGAACGTCTTCGGAGGGATTTTTTCGGACTCCTTCCGACAGAATCTCTCACCGCATCCACTTTGTCAGGACAACTTTCAGTCAACTTCCTGCTAGATCTGGTATTTTTTGCCTTCTTGTTGCGATTGTTTATTGACCCTGTGGCCGGAAATGTGTGTACCCAACGATAAATTTAGCTTTTCTCGGGATAATTGTTAAGCTAAACTTCCTGCGAAAATTAACTTGCACAGTTTTAAATGATTTCGTCTCCAAATAAGTAGTGACGCAAAATATTTTTCCTCTCTTGTCCAAGGCATTGTGATCAAGGATTAATATCTGTTATAGTATACAATTTTCAAATCTGAAAGAAAAAAGAACACAACATTATTATTAGGAGAGTTTTTAGCAGTTACATGGGTCCCATATATACTGAGACACCCTGTAATACTGCAGCAAAATATTTTTCTTCTCTTGTCCAAGGCATTGTGATCTTTGATTAATAGTTGTTATTGTATTCTATTTTCAAATCCGAAAGAAAAAAGAACACAACATTATTTTTAGTAGAGTTAATTGCAGTCACTTGGGTTCCATGTATATAGAGACACTTGTACAAACCTTATTCAACCTATTATTCATCTATCTTTTTAATGCAAAGCCATCCTTGCATAAAAATCGTTGTGACACTATTTAACGCATATCTTGGGAGATAAGGGGGTTCATGCCTTTCTAAAGTGTCCGAAAGTAAACGTAATGGAATGACTGTAATTCCAACTTGCTTATTTCGATGTTACAGTCAAGTTCGGTAGCTACCATGCTTTAAGGATTCCCTCAACTTTTGCCTTACCATATATATATATATATACTTGTTCATGTTTCTTCTGTCCTTCCTCCGGTTGGGTTGATTATATTAAGCGACCCTTTTACATTCAAACCCGCACAAAGTGAAAATGAATTATTCAAGGTATTGCCGCAATTATAAAAAAAATGTATAAATTATGTAATTCAAGTAAATAAATCATTCTGATTATAAAATTTGGAATCAAAAGAGTTTTTAAATCATTACCGGGTGTGCTGGCTGTCGACACGTTTCGTTGTTTTTCGATCGACGCAATTGCATTATAAATTCTTTTTGACCATGATCATGTGACTGAAAGAAAAAATAAAAAAGAAGCGCAAACTTGTGCAAGGCATGTGAGTTCTGCACATTGTGATGCTTTCCTTGTAATATATTTATTTCTTTTCTTCTGTCTCTCTCTCTCTCTTTCTCTCTCTCTCTCTCTCACACACACACACACACACAGATACACATAGAAACGTATGAAAATTGAATTAAAAACGATAAATGTTTCGTAGAAAAAGAACAAAATAAATTAGGGAGATGAATCCGACATAAATCTCTGTGCATGTTTTTGCTCGGAGGAAAAATCTTTCGTTACCAATTTCCCTTCCTCTTGCTCTCTGATCTCTCATCTTCCCTGTATTATTATTATTATTATTATTATTATTATTATTATTATTATCTTACTTTTTGAGAGTTTTTCACACCAGCGTTAGCTGATGGTTTTTCATTGGAGTTTGAGTGACAGCAAGTCTCCGGGACTCTTATCAATATTCAGGTCGATCTCAAAAATGCAGAAGTTTGGATGATTTCAACTCGTCCTCTTAATGAGATTTCTGCTACAGAGCTTTTTTCGAGAAGCTCTCTCGTACTTCTGAGGTAATCTTTTCCCAATTTGCTTTTTCTTCATCTCCACTTGTTTGATTGAGTCCGCTTCCAATACAGTGATACATCGAGATACAAAATTAATTAGTTCTGGAGGTGATTTCGTATTTTGGAATTTTCGTACTATAGGACAAAATTAACCCTATAAATGGCGTAATTTTAAACTTCTCCAGTCCCTTTGATGACTGCACCGAGTTCACCATATAATGATAATAGTTATTATTAATCATATTATCTTACTTCTTGTGAGGTTTTCTCTATAGCGCTAGCTGGTGTTATTTCACAGGAATCTGAACCCCAGAAAGTCTCTTCAAGTCTCCAGGACTCTTCTCAGTATTCTGGTTGATTTTAATTGATGTGGTCTAAATGATCTCGATTCTTCGTCTTCCTTTATTTCATTTTCAAGCCTTTAGAGACCATTTCAGTAGCACCAGTTTTAAACAGCATCCTCATTTTCCACAGCTTCTTTTAGTTCTCTGGCAAGGTCCGAGTATTTGTTTATCTATTCATTTTCTTGTATTTTCATTATTTGGTCTGCCAGAACGGCAAAATCCTCTAGATGACAAGTTCTATTTTTCTTGTTACTTAAAATTAAGTTTGATTTTCGGGTCGGAATTATGTTTGTATTTCAAATATCTGTTTGTATTTCAAAATCCCAGAAAATTTTATCCATTTCTTTCTCTAGGGTGGATACTGATTCATGCATTTTCCATTTGGTAGAATGATCAAATTGTAATCTCTTGCATAATTCCCTTTAGATGACCTTTCCCACCCAGTCGTATCTCGTCTTATACTCCTTTTGAGATAATTTGCCACATTCGCCTGTTATGTGATTAACCTTTTCATCTCTGTCTTCACATAACGAACACTTGCTATTTTATTGCGTCTTATCAATTTTTCTTTAATATAGGTGGTCCTTATTGAATTATTTTGTGCCGATATTAAATGAGATTCAGCTTCTCTCTTAAAATTTCCTTTGCTTCGCTATATACATGTTATGTGCAATCTCCACGGTTTGTTGATTTGAATTATTCATTCTTCCCATTTCTGTTTTCTAGTTTTTCTGGTTTTTCTTAAGTCACCATTGCTGTTACTGGCTGTTAAAAGAATATTTGGTTTCTTTGTTTAATGGAATATCAACCTTTGTTTCTTATTTAATGATAAATCTAACCTTCTAGAACAGTAAGTAAAGTTGGCGAACTTAGTCGGTGACCCGAAGGCTTCTTTTCAATAGCTACCACACCGAGGTGTAGGGGAGAGCGCTTCTCCATTATTCTGGATTGCTCCACTTTACCCTTGATCCTTACCTTATAATGCTAAGGTTTAAACAAGGCGGCATCAAGTACCATTTTTTGAGTCTTTGGTATGATTGAACCCCGGTCTCCTGGACTACTGGCGAAGACTCGACTCATTAGACCAATGACCCAGTAAAAGAACAATCGTTGTACTATTTAACCCATAGCCAGGAGTATCATACCTTTCCCGAGGGTATTTGTCGGTAAATGAACGTAATAGCGCGACTGGGGCTCGAACTTTCTTACTACGATTCCGTAGTCCAACCCTTTAACCATTACACCTCGAGGACTTCCCTCCTGTTATAAAAATTGTTTCTTTGCTCTTTTCCTCCGAGACCTTACATTGATGCATCTGTACAATTCTCAATGCAGTCGAGTTATCTTCATCCTTCTTTTCTTGACCCTTATTGTCTGTCAATGCCATCTTTTGGATGTAAGAGTAAGTACATCGTCATCAATTTTTTTGTTCTTTAGTCCATTTGTTTGAGTCCCTCTCCAGTTCATTTTAAGATCGGCCCCAAGGATCTTATACGGAGGATAGCCTAGGTGTTTATCCCTTAATGGGATTTCTGCTACAGAGCTTTTTTCGAGAAGCTCTCTCGTACTTCTTTTCTCAATTTTTTTTTTTTCTTTATCTCCACTTGTTTGATTGTGTCCGCTTCCAATGCAGTGATACTTCAAGCTACAAAATTAATTAGTTCCGGAGGGGATTTTGTAGCTTGGAATTTTCGTATTATGGGACAAGATAAACCTTATAAATGGAGTAATTCGCTCCAGCCCCGAAAAGCAGTCGTATAAAGTGTAAATATTATACCCACCCGAAAGAATATGTTCGTTAAGGACAACAAAGTCATTTACATAAATGTTAAAAAATAATGTGAAAATTATAAAATCAATGAAAAATTATTATAAATTTTGTTACGAACAATAACATTTTACCTTTCGAGTCAGGCCAATGTGCCCAAGGGGTAGTGTGAGGATAAGTGGAGAAGGAAGTGGTGAACGGAGTTTTGACCGATGGCAGAAATCAGACGTAAGTTTACGTAACCTTTTTTTAAATGAATACATAAACTTAAAACTTTCGATTTTCATTTTCGTATCTTGAATATTTTTTCGTTAAATGGGAGGGAAATTTTTTCGAAGACCGTTTCGTATTCTGAATTTTTCGTATAATGGGCTTTTCGTAAGTCGAGGTTCCACAGTATAGTACTTATAGTTTTCCTTTGAGCGTTCTAATGCTTTCTTGATTTGGTAGTTCGAGCTAGTTTTTTTTACACCAGCTCTGTTATTTTTATATTCTAAGGGACAGAAAGTCCCTATAGATTTCCAGGACTCTTATCAGTAATCAAATTGAGCTTAATAATTCTATGGTCTGTAAAGTCTCGATTCCTCCTCTAATCTATGATTCCTATAGGATTTTTCAAGCTCAGGGGATCGTTCCAAATACACCATCTACAATCGGTATCACCGTCACCTTTATGTTTCACAGCTTTTCTCTGTTCTCTGGCAAGGTCTAGGTATTTGTCCAGGTTTTCGCCTTCTTTTACCATCACTCTATGGTCTGTTGCCACTTTAAAATCCACTAGACGACGAATTCTTTTTTTTTTTCTTGTTAATTTAAACTAGGTCGGGCATTCTAGATCCGATTGGATGAACCGCTTTGATTTCAAAGTTCCAGCGAATTTTAAGCGTTTCATTTTCAAGGAAAGCTTCTGGTTTATACATGTACCATCCGTTAGAAAAAATTCCAGTTTTTTTGCACAGTTTCCAGTGGATCGTCTTCCCTACTTGGTCGGGCCTCATCTTGCGTTCATTTTGCGCCTATTTGTTGGATTCTTTTATTAAGTGATTATCTGTTTCATCTCTATGACTACAGAGCCAACACTTCTTCTTCTTCTTCTTCTTCTTCTTCTTCTTCTTCTTCTTCTTCTTCTTCTTCTTCTTCTTCTTCTTCTTCTAATTTATATATTTAGCACTTTTCTTTCTTTCGTGATTCTTGCATTTCTTTCTCTCGGAGGTGTCACGTAGCTGTTAGTATTTCCGTGGTATGGCATCAGTTCCAAGTAATTCGGTTTTCTGGGCAGCGTAGTTGTTGATTAACCCTGGAATAAAATTGACAAACCTTTCCAATTTTCTCTGCACGAGTCCTAGTACTCAGCTGATTACTGTTTCAATCTCCATAACACATATGTTTCCCTTCTCTAAGGAATCTTAGCTGTCATTTTTAGAGTTTTTCCAATTCTGGAAAACAGGCCTCAGATTACTTATAGTACCAGGTGTAAGTGGTTACCCATCTAAGAGCTGTACAGGCTCATTGCTGTTTATCTTCAAGGATCTGACAAAAGCTGCGTTTCTCTGTTGCATTATTTCTTTTAGATAGTATTTGTATGCCTTGCATCTATATATTAATGCGTTTGTAACAAGTTATGTAGCTGCTAGAGTGTAGTGGGCATCGTTTTAGTAAATGAAGTCGACGACCAGAGTTCGATACCTGAACCGGGCTGTTTGCATTTCTCTTCGCGCTGATTCCCAAAGAAAATTCCTGAATCCAGCTATGAGTAAATAGTAGGGCAGACTTGATTCTTTAACCTTCAATTTGTAATAGAAGAGCCGAGGGATTTCGGCTCAGCACACGGGTTAGTTAGGTGACACCTTGATGCAGGTGGTAACGCGTGCGCGTGCACAGAGCGGACATACCACCCAGAGATGTCACAATAGCCTGAGATGAGGAAACGGGTGACGAAGTGTGGGTGACGTCATGCACCGGAAGCGCGCGGAGGATTTTGGGAATTTGAAGAAAGTTAAGAGAGTTGAAAAGTAGACGCCGAACGAGGAGGTTCGACTTTTGGGGCTCGCTGAGGCGAGACGATTTTGCGCGCCCTGTGTGCCGCACGAGATAGGGGCCAAATGAATAAGATGGCATAGCGAGATTGTGTCTCTCCTCCTTAGGTCGAAACCTTTAACTTAAAGTTAATAAAAAGGTTTCGTACCTGAACAAGAAGTCGTTACGTGTTTTCGAATTCCGAGATTCCTATGTTCTTTATATGTTCTATCGTTATGAACATTATATGACTATTTCCCACATGGCGTTTAATTGTGGCTATGTAACAAATTGACAACATGCTGTTCATCATTTAAAAAAAATAACCTCGTGATTCCACCTGCCAGAGTGGTATTTTATTTGCTTGGTTTCTTTATTTGGTCTAATGTCATTTCTGATATAAAAACACATTTTTTAATCCATCTTCATTTAGAAGAGTTATATAATCGAATGGATAAGGAATAAAGGTTGTCACTTGATTCTGGATAGGACTCTAAAGCAGTCGATCGTCGTTCTTCGTTCGGATGATGAAAATAAATAGACTAACACGTCGCATGTTCTAGATTCCCGCGTTTATTAAGGTCGAGATTTCATATAAGAGCCGATTTTTCTTCTCAGAAAAAGTCTTCAACAGTTATTTTGCAAGGAGAAAAAATTCTTTAACTACATAATCTAATATTAATCTATAAGGACTTGGACAATTCCCCACTTTTATGCTGGATGCTTAAATGTCAAGTCTCAATCATATAACTGCTTTGCTTCGATATTGCATCCTAATTTTTTTTTTTATAACTCAAACCCAATCTTCGGCTCTGTCAATCTTAATATGTGGTATCTTTCACACAATCAGAGAACAACTCCCCATAAAACCTATTTCATCTTTGTTCCTTAAGACTTCGCACAGGAAGTTAACTCCCAACTGCTATTCAACGCTTCCATCACATGTTTGGTTTGGTTTCTTTGCTTAATGGCATATCAACCTTTGTAGGTTATTTAATGCCAAAGCCATTCTCCTAGAAGAATAGTAGTGGTACTATTTAACCCATAGCTGGGAGGATAAGGGGTTCATACCTTTCCCAAGGGTATTTGTCTGAAAGTGAACGTAATAGCGCGCCTGGAGTACGAACTCGCTTACTACGATTCCGCAGTCCATCGCTTTAACCATTACACCAAGAGGACACCCCCCGTATCTTAATGTGTTTGTTCTTGTGGTTACACATCCTTCTGCAATAATACCCTAAAATTTTATTTCTACATAGTCACTAATTTTGTATACGTGACGCTTTTAGTAATAAATATACAAGTAGTGCCGGTTGCTTTTGAAAAACTAGATGCTTCTACAAACCTGAGAGAGAGATTAAATATGCCGAGAAGAAGAAAAAGAAAATGACTGAGGAAAAGATGCCGAGGTGGAAAGAAAGAGTAGGGTTTGGTTCTTTAATGGCATATCAGCATTTTAAGGCTATTTAATGCCAAAGCCACCCTTCTAGAAGAACAGTAATGGTACTTTTTAACCCATAGCTGGGAGGAAAAGGGGGTTCATACCTTTCCCAAAGGTATTTGTCCAAAAGTGAATGTAATAGCATGACTGGAGTTTGAACTCACTTACTATAATTCTGCGGTCCATGCCAAAGCCACCCTTCTAGAAGAACAGTAATGGTACTTTTTAACCCATAGCTGGGAGGATAAGGGGTTCATACCTCTCCCAAGAATATTTGTCCATAAGTGAATGTCATAGAGCAACTGGAGTTCGAACACACGGACTACGATACCGCAGTCCATCGCTTTAACCATTACACCACGAGGACATATCAGAAAGGTAAGGGAAGGAAAAAAGAATGGGAAAATCGATTGATTGATTAAATAACATGTCAACCCGTTTGGGGTTAATTCATTCCTAGAGGTTATTGAATCACGTTTATATTTACATTTTTTGTGTAATTGTTTCTTAAGGTTTTTTAAATGTAATAGCACGAATGAAATTCGAACTTGCTTACTTCGAGGGTAGAGTCCAGTACTTAAGTCATTACGCCACAAAAACAACCCCACGCTGAAAGAATCAGTAACATAATCTAAAAAGTATATTCATAATCTTCTCATTATATAAGTTGATTGTATCATAATATGTAAACAAACAAAGTGTTTAAGAATGTTGTTCTAGAATCAAGAAAGTGCTCAAATACTGGCCGGCAGAGCAGGATAATACCAAAAGAAATTGATAACCAACCTTTCATATTTATTTTATGTGCTAATTTACTAAAATACAATCATCGGATAAAACTCCTGGGTGTGTGTCTCTCTCTCTCTCTCTCTCTCTCTATATATATATATATATATTTATGCCACAAAATGATTAGTGCGTCCATTGATAGTTGAATATTTTGACGCATTTCTTAGAATTTAATTCTCACATGTGTCAGGCTTTTTATATGTTATTATATACAAGAAAGTATATAAAACTCAATTAGAGAAGGATAGGATAAATTTACTAAATATTTGAAGAAACAGAAACAAAAGAGGAAAAGACAAAATTATTTGTACATTATAAAATGAAGGGGCCCGTGGTGTAATGGTTATCGTCATAGGAAATGGACACGGCAACACGAGTTCAAATCCTGGACGAGACTAATTGCAGTTCACATAGCACTAATACCCTTGGGAAAGGTATGAATCCAATTATTCTCCCTCCAGCTATGGGTAAATAGTAGGGCAGACTAGGTTCTTCAGCCTTATTGAAGCAACTAGTCTAGGAGAAGGAAACTCTGAATTCAACCTGTTAAACTCCGCTTAAAAAAATGACCTGCCCGAGCGGAGGGGTTGGTAAATAGGATAAAGTTTTTAAAAAATTTAACAATTTTGACAATTGCAATGGTCTCTTATCTTTGTAACTTCCTGCTATAATTTTCTAAAGTTTTTATAAGATTTGAACAAGTCTATTCTGGTATTTTCTTCCATTATTCAATGCTTATACTTTCGAATGCCAAGACTCATTGAATATTATGACATAAATGTAATCTTCTTTTCTGAAGTCACGCAGTTACTAATTTAGATGTGTGTTTGGGATCCTAATCTTGCTGACAAATAAATCGCCGACTTAGATCAAGATTTTGCGCTGATAGTTGTTGATTTTTACCAGAATTTTAATAAAGTTTTTAGATTTCATAATTCATCTTATTGCAATTATTGTCCTGTTTCCCTTGTAGTAAAACAACCCCATAATAACATTGACAACCTTCTATGTTTTAATATTGGCACCGTGTTCTTTGGGAAGAAAGCTCACCTTTCTTGCGCAAATTATCTTTACATCATTATCAGGAAAAAGCTCAATTTTTATTTCATCGCACCATAGTACTTGTTCCCAAAGCAATTTTCTTTGTCCAAGAACGTTTTGGATAAATTAAACCGAGCAACAATGGAGCACAGTTTCTGAAGAAGGGTTCATCGTGGTATCTTTTCATACAACCTATTTCTAATTAAATAACGTTGTATTGTGCAAGTACTCACGCTGATATTCATAGTATCCAAACTTTTGGCAGTGTCTTTCAAAACAATTCTTGGATTTATATTAACTTCGTGATACAGTTTCCATGCAGTTCTGAGTGACACTTTAGCTTTTCTTCCACGCCCAGGTGAATGTTCTGTCATGCCAAATTGTTTAATCTTCTTTATCCCAGAATGTACTGTAGATCTAAGGATAGCTAACCGGTTTGAAATAGTGTTGTAACTATTTCTCGGCTTATAATTCACTGTCTTAAGTCAGCGCTAATGCCCGTCTTCTTCCCTATCGTTTTTAACGTAAGAACAACAATGGTGACATTCTCTGCACGTCGTGATGTTCTTTGCCGGAATTACCAATATTCGACTGAATAAACATTCAAGAAGGCTTCACCGATAAAATAGTTATGTAAATTACTTATATTTACACGAATCAATTAATTTAAAACGATATTTTCCCTGGATGATTAATATTAAATGTTCCTATTTCCAACAAGTTGTTTTTATGTCTTTTTTAATGAAAGGCTTCACCAATAAAATAATTATGTAATTTACTAATATTTACACGAATCAATTAAATTAAAACGATACTTCCCACTGGATGATTAATTTATATCTTCCTATTTCCTATAAGTTGTTTTCATATGTTTTTTTGTATTAATACTAGGTCTGATCTTCTGACTGGGATTAGCTAAACTATTTTTATCTTAAAATGTAAAAGAAATTTATGCATCTCTAGGAAGGGTTATTCTCAGATACAATGGTCAAATTTTGATTTCTTGCAAAGTCTCCAGTGGATCCCCTTTCCTATCCAGTCATACC
>CAUZXS010000751.1:0-22500 GCA_963585895.1 Sepioteuthis lessoniana
CTTATACACACGTGTATATTATATATATATATATATATATATATATATATATATATATGATAGCTCTGGTGAATTTGTGACAGTATGATAGAAATATGTGAAAAGAAAAGTTGAATGTTTTTGATTTATCCAACTTTTCCACATATTTCTATCAAATAAAATCAGCAATGTTAAAGTAAATGTTTTTAATTACTTGGATTTTAATTATTTGTGTCTTTGCTACTTAGAGTATTGTTTGTGTGTTAGTGTCTCATAACCAGACTTTGCCAAACTTTTTGCATTTTTATGCAACTTTTTTTCCCCAGACTGTTTTTTTATTTTACTTCACTCAAATTGGACTAGCTTCCTGTACAAAAAGATATATAAGGGTCATTCAATAAAGTGGGTAGGGGATAAACATTTTAAATTTTTTTCCCCATCTCCAACCAATAATCTTTTCTATAAATATGATTCTACATTTTTTAGAATTCACTTATTACAAAAATATTTCTTTTGAGGCTATTCAAAGTGGATTCAATCCGGATGCTCCAGTCTTGAACAGAGAAGTGTCATCAAATTTTTGCTGACTAAGAAGTGCAAGTCATGTGAAATTTACAGAAAAATGTGATGTATATGGAGAAACTTGTTTTATTTATTAAAAAAAAAAATTTACACCTAGGCTAAACACAAGTTTTCCAATACAATCTTGGTTCGAAAAGATTGCCCATAGTGGAAACACACTGACTCTCCTTAAAGAAAAAGTTTCAGGTGCAGCAGTCAGTAGAAAAGGTCATGCTGTCTGTCTTCTTGAACACCATAGAATCCATGACTTGATTTTCTTGAAAAAGGTGCAATTGTAAACAATTTTGTATTGCCTACTTCTTAGGCAAAATTCACCTTGTTGAATAACCCTTGTATTTGTAAAAGAAAATTAATCAGATTTGACTTAATTTTGGGAGACACCTAGAGATCATTGGTGGACACAGTTTGGAAAGCTTTGAGCTAAACTCTATTTATTTTCAAATTTTTTGTAGGTGCTGAACTCCTGGATATTGACAGCGGCCGATTAGATGAGACACAAAAACACCCACCTCCTTCGCAACATTTCACTATCATTTTCAACACATTTGTCATGATGACATTATTCAATGAGATTAATTCTCGTAAAATTCATGGACAGCGTAACATTTTATCGGGCCTTAGAAGAAATCCTGTGTTCTGTGGAATATGGATAGGAACATTAATATCACAGGTAATTTATTTTTCTATATTTTCTCTGATTGAATTTGATTCCTTTGAATCATTGCATCCTACTTTATCTACAGGGAGCATCTTGTGTAGTATAGTGTTTAATTAGATAGGCTCATTAACAGATTATTGCTGATGATATTGATTCTCACTTGGTTCTCTCCATACCTTTGGCTTTGTGCCAAACTAAACCTAGCAAATAACTATTGTCTACCATCTATTTATTATCAAATCTCTGCATCTGTAATGGAGTTATTAGGGGGGAAATGGGACGTTTTAGCATGAATTTTTCTATGATAAGGTGCTCCTAGATTTGCCCTGGAATGAGAATGAAATTGGTTTAAGAGTTAATTTGGCTTCCATTTTGAGTAGCCTAGATTTGGCTTCCATTTTGAGTAGCCTAACTTTGAAAATTTTCAACTCTTACACACTACGATAATTACCTCCCTTGTGTTCACTCTTTGAGATCATATCATGACCAAAACAAATAATACATTAATTTGTACTGTACAACACATCAAGTAAGAGAACACAAAAATGCTTTTGATCTGTTGTTTTTTTTAATATTAATTCATGAGAAAAGAATGACTCTAAAAACAACGAAGATTAATAATATTCCTGTTTTTCATATTTTATCTTTTTTATATAAAGATAACAAAACAAATCTTTTAAATGATTTCAAAAACTCTGTGTTATTTCAAAAATTGCTTGCAATTTTTTTTTTTTTTTTTTTTTTTTTTTTTCCAATAATCGTAATTTTCTTAATCCTTGCATCAATTGTTTTTAGAATTTTATTCAGTAATAAGAAAAAAAAACTCTTTCTGTATAGATTTTACCAAGATCCACTTCTAAGTAAAGATGAATGAATTTAGAAAAATATAACACATTACTTTCTATATTTGTTATATATGTTATTCTCTCCGTCCTGGGCAATACTAAATGACCTTTTCTAGATCTCTAATAAAGTGTCCTGGATATAAAGCTAAACTGAATCTGATGGTGAGGCTCCCATTCGGGAGCTTCTGGAGAGTGTGCTGTACCTCTTCATTGGCATTACTCCCAGGTCTACTCTGACACAGTAGTATCCATTAGGGTCACATTTATGTGGCAAATAGATCTGTTTGAAAATTATTAATATTGGATAGGATTGCTTGAAACTAAATAATTGTACAAACAAATTGTTATAATTGTTTAATTGGAAGAGATACTTTGAAGTATATAATTGTGTATCAATTATTAGTTTAGATAGGAATACCATAGAACTGTGTACAAATTATGTGAGAGGAATATTTGATATCACATAACCATGTGCAAACAAATGATTACCGACAATGAAAAAAATACTGAAATTATAGTTATGATTACAAACTAATCAAATTTTTACTTTAAATAACCTATAAGGATTTGATGTGCCCATAACAAATAAACCAAACAAAGCAGCCAAATTATTAGTATTAGATAAGAATTGAAACTATATTACTTAAAATTATTTGTATTAAAAATACTTACTAGAATTTGTTTACGAAAGATTTCTTTAATTATTTAAAACTATAATTGTTTACAAAAAAAAATTAATTTGGACATTAAATGACCCAACAAAGTTTAACATACCTAAATTAGCTGACTCAGAAAGGAATTTTCAAGACTGAAACATTCACCTCTTATTTTGTCAGCATCTATGCTTTAGATGTCATTTAGTAAGCTGAGCCTAGTTTGGCACAAGGCCAGAAGTATGAAGCACCCATTGAGAATTGAACTCACTAACAATGGTCTGCTAGCTTATCTCAGTAATTATTACATCAATTAAAGTACCCATCTATTTCAATTGTAACTATACATGACTAGATATTTTACTCTTTTTACACTCAAGTGGGGTTTTTTTTCCTCCTATAGATTTCTACATACTATACTGACAGAAAATAAAATTACAACACCATGAAGAGCAATGGCAATTTTGACCTGGGTACAGTATATGCATAAGGGTCTCAGTGTTGTTGATAGACCCCTTATTTTTTAACTTAAACACAAGTTGGTCTGTATATGTGACCATTTTGCCGTCATCTAGCTATATTTGCACAGGCTTCTTTTCGCCCATGTTACAACTTTTGGTAGGATACAGAAGAGACTTCTGACTGATGAAGAACTTTTCATCTTTTCAACTAATCTCCCACTAGCATAATTTTGCTTGTCTATTTTCTTTTACTTTCATGGAAATGAGGGTGAGGCTTTCAGACAATCTCCATTCCCAGTTTAAACTGTAAATCTTTCAAATCTCATCCTCATTTGCTTGACATCCTTTGTTCTTCATACAAATTCCATTTAAATAGCTGAAAAATGTGCACAGTCTTTGTGAGTGTTTTCCTGCAGCATGGACCTTGAGCATTTTAAGTCCAAGGTCAATCAGTATTTCCATGATGTCAGTCACTCCCCTGTCCACCCTCATATTCATAGACCCATCTTCATTCATCTCTCTAATCTTTCTTGTCTTCATTTACTATATCTCATTGTAATCCTTCTCTTAAGGAGCATTTCCTTTCTCTCTCTCTCTCCCACAAAGTCACACAAGATTAAGATGAATGAACACAAAGAAAAAGATTCAGAATAGACATGCTTCTTCTAACTATAAAGACGGAAAATAGCCACGTATCTACACAAATAATTAAATGTTTAAGAGCCAATAATTTAAGTAAAAATAAAATTGCAACATCCTGAAGGATGACACACACACACACACACACACTGAAAAGTTCATAGGCTAACCAAGGTACTCCCATGGAATGTGAGTCAATGAGGTTTTTTTTTAAACAGTCTCCCTGCAGCCCATACACTACTTCCATCAGCTTTGCAGTGCTTAGGTTAGCTTAATCAAAATCATTAACAGCAGATATGACATCAAAAGAAATTTTCAGCCCAATCATATATATGTATGTGAACATGTGAGAAAAGATATCATTGCATCCATTTTGTTTTATAAGATGACATTCTTGAATTTTTTTATCTGAATCTTAAATTCATGATAGGCTCAAGAGAATTTTTGATATCCAGAGCTCTTTTTCTCTGTAAATGTCAGATCCACCCCCGCAAAAGTGGAATGCTACTCTCATACAAGGTATGTCTGAAAAGTTAACAGGACAGGTGTCACAAACACTTTCAATTCCAAACAACATGGTTTCCCCTTCAAAGTAATCCTCAAGTCTAATGCACTTTCTCTGTCATGCTTCTATGCACTGCTAGAAGGATTCTTCAGGGATGCCCCTCAACTCCATCATTACATGCCCTCTTGATGACCTCATTGCCTTCAAAACAGGTCCCCTTGATGATCCCCTTGAGCTTGGGGAAAAGAAAGTCACATGAAGCAAAATTAGGTGAATAGGAAGGTTGTTCCAGTCTGACAATGTTTCTCTCTGCCAGAAACTGCCAAATGTTCAACACATCCAGTCCTATTACTTTTCAGACATGCCCAAATCTTTGGTGATAAACTTCCAACCACTGTCCTTTTTCATGGATAGCTGACTTGCAATCATTCAAATGGTCAACCCACAATCACCACACACCAACTACCTGCCTCACTTTAGTCCTGCTTGTTAAAAGCCTCTTGCTCTTGGACTCATCTTTCATCTCCTCCCCGTGACCCTCTTTGAACTTCTTGTGCCGTTTCAAAACATATGCTTGAATTGGTGTTACTGAATCATTTAAAGTTCTTCCGATGGAATTTTCCCCAACCAAAAATTTCAGGTTTCTTCATTTCTCGGTGCTTGTAAGTGTAAAAAAAAAAAAAATGCAATGGTTGCAGAAATCTAAGATTACAGTTATATATTCCCAAGATAAAATGTTTGATGATACCACATTCTGCTTATCCTTCTTTTACCCATAGCTCACACTGCATATCCAGTTCCATTACTTTTCAGACACATCTTTGATAGGACATAGATGTAAGTTCTGGCTGATGGAAGAATTTTTTATCTCTTCAACCACTCTCACATCAGCATAATATTGATAGTCTGACAGTTTTATTTGGTTACTTTCATGGAAAGTGTTTAGACAACACCCATGCTCTAGTCCATGAGATCTGAAAAATATTACATGCAAACTACTTTTCTATAACATGCAACCAAACAATTTTTGTGACTTATATTTTCTTAAAACTTGGTAATCTGTCCCTTACCTTTGACCATATTTTTTCAAAGAGAAGAATAGATATTTCTGTTGCTTTCTCTTAAAGATCAAAACCTAAAAAGTAAAAATAATCCAATTTTATATACATTTTAAAAAAGATATATAAAAATAAAATATTACTAATAAGAACATTAATAGAATCTACATCAGCTTGTTTCAAAATCCTATTTTGATGAAGGGATGACTGAGATTATCGGAAATTAACTCGTACAACAGAATGTGAGGGGGTGGGGTTTGGGGGGGGGGTGAGTCTTTCATAACATCAGATGTAATGACTCATTGGCATTGAAGGGTGTACTTAAGATAACAAACAACTAACATTCAACAGAACATGAGGAAATTTATTGTTTCATAATGTAAAACAAAATAGACTTGTTAACTTATATTTTTATAAGGAAGGTATATTTGACGTGATGGACAACACAAATAAATCAGAAAATGTTTGAGAGCAGATTGTTAAATAAACAGAAATTATGTTTGCAATTTCTTTAAATGATAAAACTCCAAATTTCGCTTCTTTTTTTTTTCTGGTTTTGATATTTGTGTAATGTGGATGACTATATGTATATGCTCCCCTACCCCTGTGGGGTTCGCGTTGACATTAGCGTTTATACAAGGCTCTTCATATATGAATTAAGCTCTCGGTAGCTGTTAAGCGGATGTATGTAAACAATAGTAATTGTGATTCATAACCGTTTAAAAATTTTCTTCGCTGCTGCTGGTTTCCTCGTGGCTGAGGGGTAGAGTCTTGGATTGGCGTTTGAGTCAACTGGGTTTCGATCCCAGCTACAGGAAGCTAGTATGTCTAGCCACACTGATGAGATCTGATTGAACAAAACAGATCTGTCTGTGGATGACTATATATATATATATATATATATATATATAATTTATTGCATGTTATCAATAAAATGGGGAAAAGAAATTAACAAAAGTAAAAACAATTAATAGAAATTTAAAATAGAAGATTTTCTCTCTACATTTTGTACAAATTTACATATCAAACTATCTTATGCATATTGATTTTTAATGAGAACAAAAAAAGCAGCCTATCAGCTGTATTGCAGATTATTATAACAAGTGAAAATCTCACCTCATCTCATTTTGGGCACACTGTGACTATCCCCCAGGATATGATAGCCATTTTGAGTCCTAGAGTTTGAAATCCCTAAGACTATCAGTCCAGGAGTTTCCAGTTGAAAGTCTGTTTTCCAAATCTTGTTAATCTCATTCTTTCTTAATATCTCATGTTCTCAAGCAAAATCCTCACAAACACTGTATACCAATTTTACATTGGTAACAAAAGTTTTGTGTACACTCTTTTATACTCAAACCAGATGAATAACCACAGTGTATCGCATGTCAAACGCTCAACACGGTAAAATTATTTTCTCCTAGAATGCAGAGATTTACCTCTCAGACATTTTTTTTTTTCTTTTTTTCCTCAGTGCAAACACTATGAAGGACCTATTTGAAAATGTTGATATGGATGACATTTTGTCCTTGGGACAAAAATTTATAAACATGAGTACCATGCAAAGTACAAGGATCATTAAATAAGTTTCCAGATTTTTTCGTATAGTCAGTTTTATTGATAGTACACACATGAAACTCTAGTCCTCTTTGAAGTAATCTCCTCCGGCTGCAATGCACTTGTACCATTCCAACAACTTCTGGAAGGCCCCATGGAAGTCCTCTTGTGTGAGCATGTCAATGACCTTCGTCACAGCCTCTTTCATCTCCACAATTGTCTCATAACGACATCCTGGTAGAAATGCCACTGACCCGATTTGAAGAGTGCTGGCCTCTTCTGGCAGAATCTCTTCCTGAACTGCCTTAAAACCTCAACATAGTAACCCTAACCAATTCTGGTGTATTGACTTCCTTACTCCTCACACACCTCTCATCCCTCACAGACTGCCTGCCTTCATTGAATCTCTGATGCCACTCAAAAACTGATGCTCAATTCATGCAAGATGCTCCAAAAGCAGTCTGAAGCATACATTTCTGTGGCATCATTTTTTTCCAAGTTTAAAACAGAATTTTATTGCATATCATTCTTCTAAAGTGTCCTCATGTCCAGATTGCATTTTTGAAATTCACCAGCTGTGACAGTCAGGCTTTAGTAAGGTGTATTCCAATTGCTGCTGTAGCTGTTCATTTGAAGCTGAAATCATAAAAATTGGTCAGTCATCTCATAAGATGTATAGCAATAACATACTGAATTTTCAAGAGTCTACAACAATTTTAAATGCCTGTACAAAAAAGTCTGGAAACTCATTGAATGCACCATGTAATTATTAGAAAACAATCCCTGAGAATTTTGACATATCATGAAAACAAAATTAAAAAGACTTTTTAACTACCAACTGCACAAAAATTTTAATGTACAATGTAAACAATTCCCTAACCTCTTAGCATAAACTTCAGTGTTTTCCAACAACATATGATACTCATCTCTTCAAGTCCAAGGTCAATAATAATCTCATTGGTTCTTAATCCTTTTGGGGCAGTAAGCAACTTGAGTCCCCCAAATATACTTAATAGGGCAAAATGCACTTTTAGTTCACATTATGTAAAAATTTTGAATCTTGTGTAATATACCTCTTTGATATACCCCAACCCTAGAATTTAAAAATAAGTACTTTATCGATTCTAAAATTTAGTAAAACAGCTGTTTTTTAGCAGTATCAGTAAATAAAAAAAAAATTCTCTTTAAACACACTTGTGCAATATATTCCTAACACCAACAATAGTGGGGGTTGGGGGGGTGCAAGCTTGATTTTTATGGTCAAAAGTACACTGTGGGCATTAAATTTGTTGCCAAATGCACTACACCAAAAGGATTAATGTTAGATATCATCACTTTCTGTCTCATATGAAGACTTTTCCCCAATGTCTGCAAGATATGGGTAGTAATAGGTTTTATGCTGGCCTATCTGTTGGCAGGAGGTTTGAATTAAGGTTTCCTTCTCCTAGACTGGTTGCTCCACTGAAGCCAAGAGAGTTCAATCTGCTCTACTATTTTACATAGTTTAGGATGGAGAACAAGAAGAGATGAAATCCTTTTTTTTTTTTTTCAAAATTATTTGTGCAAAGTGAATGAAAAAAAATGTCCTTGGATGGAATTTGAAATGGCTTTCTGATTTCCATTTTTATGTTAATAACTGTTAGGTTAATTGTATTCCCCATATTAAATATAACTTACATTCACACACTTATAGCTTCTGAGTTTATGAAAAAATGAAGATTTTCCACTTTATTCAGTAAACATTTGAAAGTTT
The DNA here is from genome assembly GCA_963585895.1 of Sepioteuthis lessoniana. Lineage (NCBI taxonomy): Eukaryota > Metazoa > Mollusca > Cephalopoda > Myopsida > Loliginidae > Sepioteuthis > Sepioteuthis lessoniana. Next base: position 8,688 of record CAUZXS010000751.1, read on the forward strand.
TAAAAATCATATTTGAAATGGCTTTCTGATTTCAATTTTCATGTTAATAACTGTTAGGTCTGTTGCACACCTCATGATTTTAAGGCAAGCATTTTTTTAATGGTCAAAAATGCATTATTCATTAATTTTGTTGCCAAACATGCCACACCAAAAAGAATTGAGACATATGTGTCACTCTTAATCCATCCAGTCATTCATATTCCCATTTTTACACATTCTCCACTCATCAATCATTCTTATTCATTTACTACAATTCATTTTTATATCATCATCATCATCAACACTTGCTGAAGGGTTGAATCTTAGGGCAAAAAATGAACCTATATTTTTAACCTTTAGTAAATTGAAACTCATATTCAATGTTACAATCTTTTCAATGATTGTCAGCTTCTCCAAAGCAATCATTACTTTCACCATCTATGAATTGCTATGGTTGCTAGCCAATTTCTTACCTGAGTTTTAGAGACTCAGGACAATGAAATTTCTCATGAGAGTGTGAAGTACCCTTTCAGTACCATTACTCCCAGTTCCACTCTGACCATGGAGTGGTAGTACCTGTTAAGGTCCTATCATTAAAAAATCATTCATGTTTGATCGGACCATGTCCTTAAAAAAAAAAAAAAGACAAACAACTATACAAAAAATGTAAATATGATCATACAATGAATACCATTCCCTAACCTCTAGGAATAGAATAACCCTAGATGGGTTGACATGCCATTGAAATCAGTCATTGTGAAACTTAGGGGAGGAATAAAATATTATGTTGCACAAAGTGAAGGTAAATCTTTTTATCATTAAACACTATGAATTAAGAATGTCCACTATACATTTCTAATAACTGTTCTCTACTAATTGAATATCAACATACTGTGAGTGTCAAAAGAATATACAAACATGTCTCAACTAATGAAATGTGTACATTGTTCTATGAAAAAGCAACATGAAAAATAGGATGGGGGGGGTAAAAAAATCTTGTTCTTGGATGAACAAAGCAACATGGGCCTTATGTTTAAGTGTCAAAGCCAGAGAATCTGTTCCTTGAACAGCACATCTTAATAATTCAAAGAACGGAGACAAGAAAAACATGTCTTTACTAATTTGAAGAACCAGGGACAAGAGATCAATTTGGATTATGGGATTTGCATGTGACCTTAAGGTGTTCAAAAAAACATGCCTCACAAATCCAAGGGAAGAAAATTGTCTCTTTCAATAGATTGAATAGACTTGATAGTTTGTGTTTTTTTTTTTTTTTTGTTTTTTTTTTTCTTTCAGTGTAGGGAGGTTCCATTGAATAAATAAAAGGACCTTTGACACTAATATTTAATTTTCTTAAATTAATAATTGTAAATACATCTTTCATTAACCTTTCTTTATTCAATTAGTAAAAACTCATTATCAAAAATGTGTTGTGGGCATTGCCAATTTTCAGGATAATTACTTGAAAGGTTCACTGCTTATGTAGAATAGTTCATCCAGAGAACTTTTTAAAATATATGAAAATAATTTTTAACCCGAGATCATAAAAAAGTATTTTAAGTATGAATATTTTTTTAAAGCTTTTAAGAGTTTGAAAATGTTGTGAGCATTGCCATTTTTTTTTATATATTTATTATACATTCCACTTTATGTGAAATTATATAAATTATTATATAAAATTTTTAAGTCTAAAAATGACTCTTACTGCTCTGTAAGTTCAAGTTTCTCAAAATGCTCGATACTTTTGGCCTTCTATCACAACCAAGCAAATCTTTGTAAATAACTATATCTCATTTTGTACTTGTTTTCCAATATACAAAGTATTTTTTGAAAAATGTTCCCATTTCTATAGGAAATCCTTTTATGATTTTTTTTTTTTTTTTCAAGTCTCCACCTGTTTACCATTTATCAACATACTATTGGAATCTTCCCCTGGTAGTCTGTTATATCAGTTCTGCTTTTCTAATAAAGATACTCTCATAGAAATATGTTTTTTTTTATTTTATTTTTATTTTTTTTAATCCCCTGTGGGAGTTTTGAAGAATGTGTTGACAGTGATGGTGAACATGGAATGACTATTTGGAATTATATCATAAAGGTGCTCTCATAAGGATGTTTTTTTGGGGGGGGTCAAATCTTGTAGTTCTGAGATGTTGAGAGATAATAAATCTATCATTTTGATGTATGTATTGATTACCTCCCTTTATGGACTCTTCTTTAAAAGCACCAAATGTTTTGGGGGATTTACTATAATTATTTGTGCATTGCCTAATGAGTAGAGTATTTGCCAATGGTCCAGGAGACCAGGGTTCAATCCCAGGTCAAATCATACCAAAGACTCAAAAAATGGTACTTGATGTCACCTTGCTTAGCACTCAGCACTATAAGGTAAGGATCAAGGGTAAAGTGGAGCAATCCAGGAAATGGCATAGTGCCTTCCCCTATACCTCAGTGTAGTAGCTATTGAAAAGGTCTACCTCGACTAAGGTCGCCAACTCTACTTTTTTTACTTTACATGCACCCAAAAGATTTGGGCTGCCGAATTAAAATTTAAAAAGTATCTTAGATATAATACTCACTGACTTTTTAGAATTTGCAGCAGCTAAATTTAATGCTTATCCATGCCCAGTTGGCAGGGGCTATAGAATGCATCTCTGCAGAGAGGTAAGACCCCCACCCCACCAACAAGTGTCCTGGATATGTGACAAAACAATCTGATGATGAGGTTCCAGTATTGCTGGAGCTTTGGGGGAATGTGGAGTTCCTCTTCACTGCTATCGCTCCTAGGTGTACTCTTGCCTAGAGTGGTAGTACCTGATTGGGCCCTATCTATGGGTTGAATAGAACTAAACTGTAGACTTATGCTAAACTGAATTGTTTAAAATAGAACTGCTTTTGACATTGAAATGGTAATATGCTAAACTGAATTGTTCAAAATAGAACAGTTTTGACATTAACTATGTGTAAACAAAAAGTATACTTACACTAAACTAAATTGTTTGAATTAGAACTGTTTGACTAAAGTGAATAGCTTGAGATAGGAATGTCCTTGTACTTATGCTAAACTAATTGTTTAAAATAGAACCGTTGTATAAAAATAGATTTGGCATTAAATAACCTACAAGGTTGATATGCCATAAAACCTAAACAATTAACACTTATCCAACTTTTTACCCGACTCAAATAGACTAGAAATAAGAATTTTATACATTTTATATCACGCAAAGATACAAGCTTGCAACAAAAATAAGTTCTTGAAAAGAAAGAATTATTAAACACACATTCCAGTCGCTGTTTCTCTGGAGTGGCATAAAACAGTAGTGTTTGTTACACATTAATTAGTTTGGATCATAGATATAGCTTACATTTGGTCATACCATCCTGAATATAGCAATGCATGTTGCTGGATAAAAAGATATTTAGTTGTGTATAACTTTTAGGCTTGAAAATGTGAAGAGTGGGTATTATACACAAATAATTAGCGTGTGTGATTGTAAATAAAGGAGAGTATCTGTTGTCTTAGAATATGTGTAGATAGTGTAAGGATTATCAACATGAATATTGAATTGAGTTCAAATTTAGACACTCCATTTCACAGTAATGCCTTTTCAAAAGTATGCATGCATCTTTCCCGTCTTTCAGTTTTGTGAGAAAAATTAAGAAAATCGTCCTCTGAATAACTTGTTTTTTCATATTTGTACATTTACATAACATAGGATTTAAATCCATTTACTTTGAGATATGTATATAGTGTAGAGGTTTATGGTTCTCACTAGCTCATTTGGTGAGTTAATGAAGGACCAAATATTGCAGTATTATTAAATAGTGGTCAATATCAATGATAGACCGTTTTATTTATATATAAAACATAGTACCATATAATATATAGATTTGGCATTAAATAACCCACAAGTATTGATATACCATAAAACACTAACCAACCTAAATTTAGCATTTCTTCAACTTTTTATTTGTTAATTCTGATTTAAAAAAATACAAATTTATATAGATTACATTTTCGTACAATTCAAAATTTACAGAATTCAGAGCCATCATACTGATATGTTCACACAAAAATGCAAAGAGTTTGCAGCAAAAATATACTCACTTCAGGAAAATCAAAATTATAAACAGGCATTGCCATGAATATTTCTCTGTAACAGCAGAAAATACATTTGTTTGGAATATAGATATAACTTACTTTTGGTCAACCTGTCCAGAATATGTGGCCACAGAAAAAGTTAACTATATAGTTCTTATGTATAATACACACTTCTAATTTTGGGGCTAAAAAATCAAGGAAAACAGAGCATCTTCTGCACAAATTATAATAATAGTATGTTGTCATGACTAGTGACTTGTCCAACCATACCTATAACATACTTACTCTAAACTAATAAATAAAAGATGTGACACTTTTGTTGACTGCTGTTGTTTTTAATGATTTCATTATGAATATTGTTTTTAATTTCAGATTATTATTATTGAATTGGGAGGTTTTGCATTTAGTACCAAAGGATTGAGTTTGGACCAATGGTTGTGGTGTTTACTCTTGGGAATTGGTGCACTCCTCTGGGGACAGGTAAGTTTTTTTATATATTTATATAACAAAAGTTTACGGTTGTAACTATCTCACTTGTTATGGGTTAGTGGTAGACCAAATGCGGTATAATTTTGGAGAGTGTTCAATATCAGTGATAGAGCAATTATATAATATTATAATAAATAAATAAATATATATTAGTTTTTATATATATTTAATAGCATGGGACTTATCTGCAACCACTGATTTCATGCTGTCTTTACATAGCAATCGTCAGGCAGAAAAAAAATTTTTTTTTTTTTTTTTCTGCCTGATGATTGCCGTGTAAAGACGACATGAAACCAGTGGTCACAGATCAGCATCCATGCTATTGAATGTATATAAAAACTAATATTATATCCTGTGTTGTGGAAAGATATAGAAGTTTTATAATGATCATAAAGCATCTGAGAAATGAAAGATATGGTAGTAGCACAAAACTATCAAAAATACATCTAGGATTACAAAAATGATGGGAAAGAACAAGGAATTGAGTAGTCAATCCTAAAAACAGTGTATCACTGTAATGAGGATTTGAGAAATTGTAGGTTATGTATAGAAGAAAAATATTATAGCTTTCCAGACTCTAATAAATGACTAAATACAAGATCAGAATTCATAATGAATTACCGCATGACAGCAAATATCTACTTTGTAATTAGGAGCCAGGTTGAGCCATATGACTCATTATGTCATTCACATTATATTATGTTGACTCCCTAAAAAAGTAAACAAGATGTGTACTGTTGTATTGAATATATCAGATGTTTGCATTATCAACTATCCTGATGATCAAAGATATGAAGCTGCTACTTTTTACTCTGCTTTACTTTCACACTTTTTATAATTTGTAATATATTGTAATATTGCTCTATATTTTGTGTATTGAGCCCTCTAAATATTTTACAAATTTAAGACACTTTTAGTATTAAATTTTAACAATTATACAATGGTGAGTCAAAAGTTTTTACTCTGCCTTACATTTTTAATATAAGTGATAAATATACAGGATGATTGAAAAGTAACTCCCTATTCTAAAATTCTCATAATTTGTTTCTTAACTAGAAATTTTACAAGAAATGAATGAAAAGACAGCATAAGAAGTTTCTCTCTCTCTCTCTCTCTCTCTCTCTCTCTCTCTCTCTCTCTGAGATATTTATTAAAATGAATAAGTGTGTAAATGATTTCTAATTTGGTATTTAGATTTTTATTATTTTTTATACTTGTGTTCTACACATTTCAGACTTTACATTTCTTAAAGAGATTTTGAATGAGATGAGTTTTGGTTATTTTTATAGTAAAGATTGTTTTGATATGATGTGATCTTTATTCAATTCCAGGATTTGTGTCTGTGACTGTCTCATTGGAGTTGATTCTCCATGAAAACTTCTGGTCACTATATATATATATATATATATATATACACGAGGATATCTAAATAAGTTTCCAGAATTTTTTTGTATGGGCACTTTTATTGAGAGTACACTCATGAAACTCTAGTCCCCTTCAAAGTAATCTCTTCTGGCTGCAATGCACTTGTTCTACCATTCCAACAACTTCTGGAAGGCTCTATGGAAGTCCTCTTGTGTGAGCGTGTCAAGGACCTTCATCACAGCCTCTTTCATCTCCTCAATTGTCTCATAACGACAGCCTCTGAGGTTAGGGAATAACCAAAAGTCACAGAGAGTGAGGTCTGGATGATAGTGAGGCTGAGGAACGGTCTTGATGCCCATCTTGGTCAAATAGTCTATGACAAAGATGGAGTTGTGGACTGGTGCATTGTCCTGGTGGAAATGCCACTGACCCGATTTGAAGAGTGTTGGCCTCTTCCGACAGAATCTCTTCCTGAACTCCCTTAAAACCTCAACAAAGTAACCATAACCCATTGGCCAATCAACTCTGATGTATTTACTTCCTTACTCCTCGCACACCTCTCATCATCCCTCACAGACAGCCTGCCTTTCTTGAATGTCTTATGCCACTCAAAAACTGATGCTCAATCATGCAAGATGCTCCAAAAGCAGTCTGAAGCATACGTTTCTGTGGCATCATTTTTTCCAAGTTTAAAACAGAATTTTATTGCATATCGTTCTTCTAAAGTGTCCTCATGTCCAGATTGCATTTTTTAAATTCACCAGCTGTGACAATCAGGCTTTAGTAGAGTGTATTCTAATTCCTGCTGTAGCTGTTCATTTGAAGCTGAAATCATAAAAATTGGTCAGTCATCTCATAAGATGTATAGCCATAACATACTGAATTTTCAAGAGTCTATGACAATTTTAAATGCCTGTACAAAAAAGTCTGGAAACTTATTGAAGGCACCACGTGTGTGTATTTTTTATACATGCATGTACTCATGTATACAAATATTTTCTCTTTTTTGGGGGGGGGGCTCTCTCTCTCTCTCTCTCCATACATACACATTTTCTTTTCAAGGGTATTAGGTTGGTAGAATGTATTTATCCTCACACAGTTGTATTTTAAGCTAGTTTGCATGTGTATTTAATGTTGGTTTAAATTTATGAAGTTTATTTTTAGCGATGTGTAGTAGTCAGTTTGATATATTGGCATTATTAAAGTCTCTTTTGCTGCATTCATAAAGGTTTTTTGATAGATGACATTTCTTATTTTCTAGTAATTCAATGTTGCCTCTATGTAAAGAGACTCTATTGTTCAGTGTTTCAATGCAGTTAGTATGTTTGTGTTTTTTTAGGTAATGTTTCACTGTGTGTTTTTCAGAATTTTATAATTTTTAGTATGATAGCATTGTCTATGTTTGTATTAATTTATAGAGAGTTTCATCACTTAGTATTTCTTAGATATTTGTTCTGTGATATTTTATCTAAAATAACTACTGTGTTTTCCTTGTCTGCTTCTTTTTTAATTCTTTTTTAAGGCTTGTCTTTGTGTAAGTGGTTCTTCTGTCTAGTTTTTTCTAATATTTTCTAAAGATTCTAGAGCTTTCTGAAAGATGTATTTAAATCATTATTATCTTTGTTTGGAAAGAATTTTGATTTATTTCTTACTAGGGAGTCATTAGTATTTTTTTTTAATTTTTCTATCAGTCTAAATTTTCTTTCAAATTCTTTGAGGTTTCTTTTTAATTTTAATAAACTGCTTTTTAGGATGGAGCAAAATTTTAAACCCAGTTTTATTAAATCAATCTGATTTTAGTCTAATATATTAATATTGGTTATTTTAGGTTTTACATTGTTGGTTTTGTTAGGTATGTTACTTAGATTGGTCTTTTTATTCAGCTTATGTTGCCTAAAAAATGGTTTATTTCTTTGGTAACTTTAGTTGATCCCTAAGAAAAGGTTTTTTACATTGTTATCCCTTAGGTAGTCTGGTTTCTTCCTGCTATGAGGTACATTATACTGAATGTTATTTAACCTGTTCTACATTTGTGGGTATATATGATGGTTGGTCTTTTTTTTCTTTTTTTTTTGTGTGTGTGTGTGTATCCAATGATATGTGTGGGGATTAATATTTTTTTCTTTGTGTATGTGTATTTTGATAACTCTATCTGTTGTATGGATATGTATGTGTGCAGTAGTATGTATTTTTTGCTTTTGTTTTTTCTATTAATAGTGTGTGGGGGTCATTGTTCTGTTGTGTGTGTGTGTGTGTGTGTATCCAATGATATGTATGGGGATTAATATTTTTTTCTTTGTGTATGTGTATTTTGATAACTCTATCTGTTGTATGGATATGTATGTGTGCAGTAGTATGTATTTTTTGCTTTTGTTTTTTCTATTAATAGTGTGTGGGGGTCATTGTTCTGTTGAGTGTGTGGGTTTGTATTATAATCAACTCCGATAGACACAAATCTGGAATGAAACAAAATTGAATAAAACCCATCTAGTGTGTGTATATATATATATATATATATATATATATATATATTAATGTACTTAAATGTTTACCTGCATACACACACCAATCCAAAGAACATCTACATAGACCAGAGGTCTTCACTGACAATTAACTTCAATAGGACGTTCACTGACACAAATCTGAAATTTAATAAAAATTAAACAAAACCTATCTAGCATATGTGTGTCTGTGTATATATAGTGTGTGTGTGTGTGTGTGTATATATATATATATATATATATATATACACACACACACACACACACACTCAAAGAACTTCTACAAAGACCTTCATAAATGATTACTTCAATGGGACTTTCACTGGTACAAATCCTGGAATTAAAGATCACATCCTATCAAAAAAATCTTACCTATAAAAACAACTACCAAAACTTAACTTAACTATTCAAAATCTGAAGAACATTTTGTAAAGCACAAATATATGAAATATAAAAACCTAAATACCAAACTTGAAATCATTTACGGACCGATCGATTTTAATATAGAATCACACACAATGTACAGGGCAGTTGAAAAGTAATTTCCTATTGTTCTCTTTTCGCATTCATTTCTTATAAAAAAAAAATTATAGTTAATAGATCATGAGAATTTTAAAATAAGGGGTATAGTTCCCAGCTAACTTTTTCTCCAGGCATTTTATTAAAGTTCAAGTGGTGCAGTTTTACAGCAGTACTGATATGACAACAGCTTAGAATAATTCCTCTTTTATTTTGTTAGAGAGATCAGATTTCTGTATGGTCAATAACCTGTTAGTAGCAGTTCATACTTATGCATGTTAACATTGTTTTCAGTAATTGAGATATTGCTACTGAAGAATACAAACTAATGGCACCATCTTGATTAAAACACATGTTATCTGTATTCACATAGAAACTAATGCCTCTTGCTGCCTGCTCAACTTTGCAACAAGTATGGATTAAGCAGGTGTTTGCAAGAAATGCATCAAAGTCTCTCTGTATTTTATTGCAGTAATATCTCAAATTTTCTCTTGAAAATAACCAGCAATGATTGAAAGTGCAGATTGTCATTTTAAAATGCATGAAAGACTTAGTGTAAAATCACTGCTGTATATTATGAGTTTTAAATGCAAAAAGCCTAATACTGTAATTCCAAGTTGCAGTTGAACCAGGAGGTAAAAAGATGCTAATACTTTTGGAATTTATTAGTTTGAAAACCTTAGTTAGCGTAAAAATAGAATGCCTCTAAGGATGCAATGAACTATAAATAAGGACTAAGTCAAAACTAAATAGACATAGGAGTGGAGAAGGGTTTGTTTTTTTTTTCATTGGAAGCCATGGGAAGCAGCATGGTGAAGGTGAACAAACTCAATGATAGGTCAATGCTATGCCTAACCAGGTGCTGGGCGTAGGAATCCCACTGGACAACGGCCAGGATCAAATAATTAAATCAGGGAACTACTGCTGCTCATCTATTAGGGTGGCTTCTATAGATGAGAATAAAAACACAGCTATCGGAAGATTACTATGACTACTCAAAAGATTACTCAAATGACTTCTCCAAACCACATAGCTCTTCACATGGATAAAAAAGGGGCTCGTCCTGCTGAGGTTAGAGCCCTAGCCCCAGTCTTCAAAAAATCAGCTTCAGAGCTCAAGCTAAAATAAAAATTACTAAAATGCAAAGGCACGATACAAATAGCACCATTCAATGTTAGAACTTTAAATAGAATAGGCCAACTACCGGAGCTGTCAGCTTCTGCAATAGATCATAACATAGACATAATTTTCATACAAGAACACAGATACCTTCATTGCAAAGATATTAAATACTATGATACTGGCAATAGATGGACATTTGTCTCGGCATCTGCATGGAAAACTCTGTCACTGCCATGATAGGAGATGTAGATTTAATGGCAACCTCAGCACAACAATCATCTCCTACTACACCCTTACCAATGTTAGTGAAGAAACAGACCTCATCACCATCTACAATGCGCTATCCTCTCTTATTCGTTGCATCTCGAAACCACATTCTCGTCATCGGTGGAAACATGAATGCCCAGATAGGTAAAAATGTAAACAAGAAATTCAGCTTACAAAACCTGTCAAACAAATGGGGAACATCTAACAGATTTCACACTAGAAAATAGATTAATATGGATCGATATTAAATTTCAGGAAAAAAAGGGAAAACTATGGACCTACACCTATACAAACAATATTAAAGCACAGATAGACTATATCCTCCTAAATAAGAACTGGAATGATAGCACATTGAATTATGAGATATATTCCCCTTTCGAGGGTGTGTCCTCCGATCACCGAAATGTCACCGCAAAGATACAACTAGGCTTACAAAGGAATGCAGCCCAAACAACAACAACCATACACTATGACTGGTTCCTGCTTAACAATAGGGATATTAGAGATAAATATACATTAACACTAAGTAACAAATTCAATGCACTTCAGGAGATACCAGAAATACCTACTCCGAATGACGAATATGAGAACTTCATCAATGCCCACTTAGAAGCAGCAGCAGAATGCATACCAACTAAACAAAGAGCTAAACCTAGAGTACCATGGGAGACATTAACAGTTAGAAAAAAGCATGCAGACATAAAAACTGCGTCCCTATGCAATAGAAGGAACCTAACCAATATCAATGCTCAGAAACTTAGTTAAGTCATTTTGTGCCCTCTTAATGTATACCTAAAATAACAAACAAAATACATACAAAATCAAATCAGTAAGATTAGAGACTCGGTTGAAGATAGACAATCTAGGATAGCATGGCAGATGGTAAACAAAGTTAGCAGAAGGAAGAGTACTGCAAAAGCAAAACTGAAAACTACTAGTCAAGAAGAATGAATACACCTGTGGAAACAACATTTTGAGAATTTACTCGGAAAACTTTCGAAAGTTATGCATGAACCAATCACAAGAATTATAAGTAAACAATTAGACATCCAACTAGGACCGTTTACACAAGAACTTTACTCGGTACTAAGAAAAATTAAAAATAAGAAAGCAGCAGGGCTTGATGAAATACCCCCAGAAGTATGGAAGACTTACTGCTCCAACACTGTAATGCCATATATAACCAGAACACAATAGACAGATACATCCTCCCTTTACCTAAGAAGGATGATCTCAGAATAGCCAAGAATGGTATAACACTAACATCCATAGTGGCCAAGATCTACAGTGCTCTACTACACAACCGAAAATTGAGAAAATACTTAGGAAGAACCAAAATGGCTTTTGGAAAAATCTATCCACGACATCACAAATTTTGACTGTCAAATTCTAGAAGGTGTACATGCAAAAAACCTTGAGGCAACAATATTATTCATCGACTTCTCCGAGGCATTTGACTCCATACACAGAGGGAAGATGGAGCAAATACTACTCGCCTATGGCCTTCCCAAAGAAATCATTGCAGCCATAATGATGCTATATAAAAACATGAAAATAAGTACTCACCAGATGGAGACAGACTACTTCGACATTGTAGCAGGTGTGCTACAAGGAGATAGATTAGCCCCATACCTGTTTATCATTTGCTTAGACTATGTGCTTAGAATGTCTATAGATTTAATGTAAGAAAACAGTTTCAAGCTGGCAAAGGAAAAAAGCAGAAGTTACTCTGTACAAACAATTACGGACGTGGACTACACTAATAACATCGCGCTTCTGGTAAATACCCCTGCCCAAGCCAAAACCTTGCTACATAGTCTGGAACAAGCAGCTGGTGGCATAGGCCTCCATGTCAACACAGACAAGATGCTTTAATCAAAGAGGCAACATCTCCACACTAAAGGGTGGGCCTTTGAAACTAGTGGACAGATCAACTGAGAATGACATCAACACATGACTAGCAGAGCATGGACAGCTATGGATAAGCTATCGGTCATATGGAAGTCAGACCTGACCAATAAAATAAAATAGTTTTTTTCCAAGCAGCAGTCATGTTAATACTGCTATATTGATGCACTAACTAAATGTATGGAGGAAAAGCTTGATCGCAATTACACAAGAATGCTATGAGCTGTATTGAACAAGTCCTGGAGGTAACACCCCGGGAAAAACAGGCACCTACTACCCATCATGAAAATTATCCAAGTTAGACAAAACCAGACATGCGGGACACTGCTGTAGAAGTAAGGACAAACTCATAAGCAATATACTCCTGTGGACCCCTTCACATGGATGAGCAAAGGCAGGACGACCAGCTAAAACCTATATACAACAGCTCTGCCAATACAGGATATATAGCCTGGAAGACCACCCAGAGGCGAGAGAGGGTCAGGGAGATCCGTGCTGGCAGCAAGACATGATGATGATTTGCAAGAAGCACTAGATAGTCTGTAACAGAAACACTTTTAGTGGGATATCAACTGCTTCTTTTATTAGATCTATTAACATTCGTAGTGCATAATCTTGGCAGATTTACAAACTCTCACCATTCTTATTCAAAACAAGTAGGAATTGTTATGAGCAAAGATCAGATTAATTTGTATATACAATCATTTTGCTGCAATTTATAATATATTGCCCAACCTCTCCACACAAACAGGATGTGAGACTTTGTCAATCTTTTAAGTGGAGTTTAACAGGTTTGAATCCAGTTTTTCTTCTCCAAGAGTGGTTGCTATGTCAAGGTTGAAGACCTCGGTATGCTCTCCTATTTACCCATAGCTGAAGAAAGAATAGTTGAATCCATATCTTTTCCAAGGATATTTGTGGAATGCAAACAGCATTTCTAGGATTTGAACTCTAGTCTACATGTCCTTTTCCTAAAACAATAACGATAACATTATGAGTGTCTGTCTTGTGTTTTGTTCCAGCCAATATCTTTTACTTATTTGCATATCAAAGAATTTTGTTTGTGTTATGTAGTCTCTTTCTTATTTGAATGAATCTCTAAACTATAGAAATTCTTTTCAGATCATTACTACCATCCCTACACACAGACTTCCCCACATATGTACATGGGGGACAACATCCCAGACACAATTGGACATGGATGAAGTAGACGTAGGAAAAATAGATTCCTCGCCGATGGCAGATGACCATGTTGGCAGGCGAGGTCAGATACTCTGGGTCCGAGGCCTCACACGACTCCAGCAACAGGTAAGTCATTCTTTCTTTTCTCATTCTTTTTTTTTTTTTTTTTATCTCACCCCTCCTCCCCATACATGACTTTTCTTTTTATTTTGTCAGGGTTTCATTTTGTTTTCAGAAAAAATGTCTGAAAAGTGAATTTGATTTTTTTTTTTTGTCTTAATGAGATATATATATATATATATATATATATATATATATATATATATATATATATATGCTTATATCTTAGTTTAGTCAATTTTGGTTTTGAGGGTGTTTT